>WYDI02023615.1:40881-102512 GCA_009867235.2 Psittacus erithacus | reverse complement strand
CAATCCCACTGTCCATGTCACCAACAAAGATGTTGAACAAGACCGGTCCCAACACCGATCCCTGAGGGACACCACTCGTTCCTGGTCTCCAGCTGGACATTGATCCACTGACCACAACTCTTTGCGTGCTTCCATCCAGCCAGTTCTTTATCCACTGAGTGGTCCACCTATCAAATTGATGTCTCTCCAATTTAGAGATGACATTTGTCTATGCAATGAAGTACAGTTTTCTCATGTTCCTGCCTCTTGTCTTGAGGACAGCTGTGAACAGACTGGTTATTTTGCCCCCCAACTTCTCTAAACATGTTCCTGCTGCTGCTCCCAGGTAACTGCTCAGGTTATGGTACACAAGGGTTTCTTGGGCAGAGCTCTGTGGACTCGTATCAGCATTTTTAACTGTGCCTGTAATAATGGGTGACTCAACCAGATACTCCCTTCTAGTATTCAGCTCTTACTAAAGATCTACAGGGCTTCAAACCTCTTCCTGTCTCCATCTGTTGACAACTACTCTCTTGAGTGGGATTTTTCCTCTTGAGATTACAATTATAACCAGGTCCTTACTGTGCAATATCAAATCTCACAAAGAAATGTCAACACATACAGCTGAGGAACAGTTTCACAGCTTAACTAGAGCTCCCCAAAAGCTGACAAAAGCAGGTTATCTAGGTGTGAATGCCAGACCCAAAAATGCCTCAAAGGTTTGTGTTGAGAAAGGTGTAAAACTGAACAAACCCAAACAAACCCTGAAGCCTCATGCTGGGGTTCCATTAGCAAGGCATTATTGTAGGAGGCAGATGCTTTCCCAGCCAGAAAGAAATGACCAAGTCCTTAAAGCATCAGCTCTGAAAGAAACCTGCATTTGAATGAAGGGAAACATGGGATATTTGACATCCTTCGCCACCACTGCTTTATTAACACTGAGAAAGATTTAATGAGTGCCTAATCGATTGTGCAGTTTCAGTTGTTGACTACTGTTGAAATGAATGAGAACAAATGCTCAGAGCCCTCCAACCAGGGCCTAATTCCAAATACAATTTAAACTTACGGTATTTCAATTAACAGAAAGATGAGACAACTTCTTTTTAAGTCTGAAAGCTGGATTAAATCCCAGAATCCCAGCCCAACTGCCCATGAGACACACATGCAATGCCCAACAGCAACAACAGCCATCCATGACTGTAGAATTGCATGAGTGTCTTCCTAGAAAGCAGGACACATAACAGAAAAAACACAGCTCAAATTCCATGGCACCAGTGAACATTCTCCCCCCTACCCGAAGAATCAAAGTTTAATCAGCTCATGCATTACTAAAGGGAGGATACAGGATAGCTCACTTCAGTTGCACTCTGGTCCTGGACTTTTCAAGATCTAATACTAAGCAGAATGAAAGTAACAAAACCAGAAACATGAGCAAGAAAGATGAAGATGTACGATACTTCATATTTCCAAAATGAACAGTTATTACAAGAAATATACACTGTCAGCCTGTCTAAGAGAGGAACAAAACTTTACCTGAGAAGACACCTGCTTAAACTCAACACTGTGTGAGCTGTCAGTGAGCACAAACTACAATGCACGCTTTGCTTTGTTCGCTTTAATAAGTGCCTTGGTGTAACAGGCACAAACACTTCTGGCGTCTGATACTCTTTTCCTGCTGAATTTTGCACATAGCCATTTTAACAAAAATGCTCACTACCTATCGAACTAGCTTTTGTTCTCAAAGAAGAAATACTTTTCTTTCAGAAACAAGGCTAAGTAGGGAAATTCTACAGCTTAAGAAGTTGCACATGAAAATGCATCTGCATTTGAGACTGTTTCACAGCCAAGAAAGCTTGAATTAATGTAGGCTCACATGATGAATATTTCACTGTTAAACTTACGTCTCTGTCAAGAGTAGTTGAAGCACAGATTTCATACAGCAGAATGTTTCTACCCTGGCTACAGCCAGACTTAAAATACATACATATAAATATTTATAATACTGGGAATACAGATGGGTATTTCAGAAGATCCTGTCATAAAATGTCTGCTTGTAACTTTGCACACCGAAAGCACATTTTTTAAGTCAGGTGGAGATGATTTTTAGTTTTGTCTTGCTTATAATAATACACTATGAATGGTGCTTTTAAAGGTGCACTGAATAACTCCCTATGAATAAGAGATTATGCTCAGAATTAGTAGTTGTCTCACTGTAGCGCTTCAACAGCTCACCTAGCCACCAGCTAAATATGAATGCTGAGCACCCAGATTTGAAGACAATAAACAAAAATCTGTAATTTCTTCATGGTCAGTGTTGGGCATGTTTAGGAAAAAGAAGAACCACCCTTTTCCCCCCACCAAAAATTCAAAATCACCGATTTTCTAGGAAGCTGGTTAGAGTTCACTCACACACTTACCATGGCATGCCACTCACATTTCCAACTCCTTTACATGACACCACTGGAACCTTCTCCAATCCACTGTCTCTCAAGACTGTGCACTTGCAGTGACATATCCTGGCTGCTGGTGGTTCACCAGACATGCTCCCCCCCCCAGCTATCAGCTATACAGAAATTCTCTCTCCATTGAAGGTATGTGTCTAGATAGAGGGGAATAATTTTCCCACTAACAAGCAGGAAAGAAATATAGGATACATTTTGAGTTTTTCTTGAGATGACCAAAAATAAATCATTTCTGAGCTCAAGTCACATCTTCCATGGGAAGAAAAATGTCTTGCCATCATTAACAACTTTTCAGCTACCAATAATATATGATCAGATTTTAAGTAATTCAACCAGTAGTGTTTAATTAGCTCTGAAACGCATCTGAGATCATGAATCACACCCTTTCCACCTGCACAAGGTCCCCTAAGTTAAAGGTGTATTTCACTTTCCATGTCTGATCCATCTTGAATATCTAATGAGATGCTCTTGCTATACAGATAGCTCATGTATCACAGGCAAAAACCAGCAGACACAGTCTCTCTCTTCATATAACTGAGTTTCATGTCTTGCTTCACAGAACTGTTAAAAAAAAAACAAACCAAAAAGCCTCTTGTGCCCCTAACAGAATGGCCACTACTTGCTTCAATTTAAAAAGATTTCTCTTTGTCCAGAGAAACAGCATTAAGGATAATTACATCAAGACATCTAGCTGGGGAAATGAAGTAACAGAAATGTTTTGTGTTGAAAGGCAGGGTACAGAGAATTGCTACAATTTTAGGCAAGACCACACTGACATTTTTCAGAGCACTGACTGATCAAAGAGCAGGATGTTTCTGTCCTAACATTACCTCAGATGGCTTCATCACAAGCTGAGCGTGAAGAGTCATGCAGTCAACTAACATTTAGGGACATCTGTGACCAGCATTAAATAGGATCTCTTATATCAGAATTTATTAAGCATCATTTTTTTTACATTAAATTACCTAAATCAGAAGCATTAAACACACACACAAAAATCAGTTTTTATTCAGCTTTCAAATGTTTCTGAAGCCATTATTATGGTTTTATGACAAGATCTCAATAATTGTGAATGGATTTTTTTTTCTGAAAAAGAGACAAGATTAGGAAACTTTCTGTTGAAGACAGAAATTCAGATTCATAATCTACTAAAGCATCAAACTGGCTTGCTCTATATATTTATTATTAAAAAAAGTTTTACTACAAGACCCTCTATTTTTAAATAAGCTTTATAAAAAAAATAAACAAAATTGATTTTATTTGTTCTTTTCCCATTTTATTTATAGCATAGTAAAAAAAAGAAAAAATAAAAAAAAAGAATACACATGCTCACATGTTTCTAAGGTCTTCTTTCAATCTGAAGACAGCAAAGGTTTCATTTTCATAATAAATAAAGCAGTGAAAACTGAACTGCCTTACTGGATTGGACACAGCTTTACTCCAAATACTTCTTTCAGATGTTACCACAAATTGTAAATAATGCTGCTCTCAATTGCATGCGACACTTATCTAGTTATGCACAACATTTAAAAAGAATGATGGGATTAGTGCACAGTAGAAGCTGCTGAGTGGTAAGTATGTATGACATCTATTATATATACATCCACTCTGAAAAATGTTTATTTATGCAGATGGTAAAAGTTTCAGTGAGAACTGACTCAGATTCATGAACCTATCCTTTACACAAAACAGCAAGTACTTTAAACAATCTCAGTTTGTGGTACTGTATTTGGTAGACAATGCTCCTATTGGCTCCAGTTGTGCAGCTGACATTAATCGCGAGGTTTTAAGAACTTTTTCTTAGCTTTTTTGCTAGGCCTTATCTCAATATTCTCACAATTTTCTTCATCCATTAATACACGCTGGTCTCTTTTTCTCATGAATTTCTTCCCTATTGTTCCCACTAATGTTTCGTATCTGTGAAGTTAATAAAAAATTTACAGCTTTTACTAAAAACGGAGAAAATGTTAATGGAGCAAATCATAAATCTATCACCAGCTTAAGTAGGGTAAAAAAGTTGGTCATGAGAATTTCAAGAAGCACAAGTACTACATGATCACTTACTATACTATTCATTTTGATAATCTGGTTTTGTTAGTAATTTGGAACCAGGAAGAAATTAGCATGAAATACCTGGTTAATAAAGGGCAGAAAACCCCTTTAAGATATTTTACCCCCAAAATATCTTACGTGGGGTTGGAGATTCAGTGGATGGAGATTCTGAATACACACCAAAATTCCTTGAAAATCAGTCCTGCAAAGTACTGTATCTGCTGGCGGTTTTTCTGTTTTGTTTTGTTTGTTTTTTGGGTTTATTTTCCCTACATATAATGCAGTAATATATCATATTCCTAGCTAATATTGATTATGTCCTAAAATATTACTTACCTTCTGGCCATTTCTATATCTGACACGTCAGCCTCCATTTTATCATCCACTTCAATTTCTTCTTTCTTATTCTTAGAGCTCATCTGGATCATTAACTTCTGAGAATGAAGGAAGAAATAGCTTAACCACACAAGAAATAACTTGGCACAACGGCAACTACGCTGAAATTCACTGGTAGGAGAAATGCATTAAAGATAAGAATCAAATTTAATAACTCTTTTGTTCCCAGTCAGGCTAGAGTACTGCTAGGAAAACTCAAGAAGAAAAGGCAACATGCCCGCCTGTTACTCTGCTGAGCTTAGAGTTTGCCTCTGGGAAAAGAGGCAATATAGAGACAGGGTATTCAGCATATTGTGCTATCCAAACGTCCTTAAGGGGATGCCAGGCATCTTTGGGAGACCAGAGAATTATAACAATGAAAAATTAATTATGATCTGTTAGCATACAGTCCTTGGTTTTGTTAAGAAGGAAAAATATCTGCAAGCATACACAGTAAAAACCATGTAGCAATAATATGCCAAGTCACAGTGAGAGCAAGTTCAAAGTGCTAAAAAACCCCTAGTAATTCACCTTACATAGCCTTTTGCACATCTCAGTCTTTACACCTTCATCCTCCTGCTTCGGTTCTGTGTTAACATTTTTATTACTATCTCAACGTAGTTCTACCAGCATGAAATTAAGCGAGAAAAAGAATCAGAGTCTCTTGCTCAGAATTTTTACTTTGGAACTTTAAACCCTTACTTACACAAGTAAGAGTTGAATATTTTTAGATTAGACTCTAAATTAAATAGCAGAGGGAAAAGTGAGCTATTGTTAAGGTGAGCAGCATGTGGGACAGCTTCCTCACTTCAGGGAAGGAAAATTTGCAGGAGCCATGCAATTACTGGCTATCAACACAAGGATATATAAAGCTTCCATTTACCAGATGCTGCACTGATCAACATTTTGGTTTCAATCATGGACTTCCTGTATGCAGGAGGATTTATGGAAGGTGCTAAAAAGGCCAAACAGCATGCAGTCTGAAAACTCAAATCCCTGTCCCCAATAGCTTCAATCCTAATGCGAAAACATCTCAAGACATTTAAAATGTACCTCAACTTCTGGATTGAATCCGTTGAAGGACATCCTGCCATAAAGTAGTTCCTCGCATACTACAAAGCTTCGCTCTTCTACGATAAAACTCCTGCATGAAACCCCAAACCCAGCATTTTGTCAAACAGTGCGCTTCAAAATGATCAAATTAAATGAATGTAAAAAGCATTTGCTGTCTTCCCCCAATAAACAAAACCACAGTGTATTTTAAACCATCAGCTACTTTATGATGCTTAATTGCCCTGATAAATCTTCCAATACAAGGATCTTGGAGTGCAAAGGAAGAGTTCTTGACAGTAAAGCTGCGCCAGTTCCACAAGCAAAATTAACTGTCCTGACAAAAAGCACTCTTTGCTGGTATGGTTCCACCTACATGAATGCTTTTGCCAGAATAAAAATACCACATAAATATCACTCTCCAGGTGGCATTACTATACCAGCAAACACTTCTAATTAATTTTTCATTGTGATGTTAGACTTGGCAT
Organism: Psittacus erithacus; assembly: GCA_009867235.2. NCBI lineage: Eukaryota > Metazoa > Chordata > Aves > Psittaciformes > Psittacidae > Psittacus > Psittacus erithacus. Next base: position 96,106 of record WYDI02023615.1, on the reverse strand, counting down.
TACTGAGTCTGTCAGGATACAAAACATTGTGCAATTCTCTGTTCAGCAGAGAAAGATTTCCCCTTTCTCGCTCCTTTTTTCCTCTTTTGATGATCAGAGTGAGAAAAGTAACATAACCCTGAGGTGTTCATAAAACACACATTAGGTAAAAGCACTTCTGTGAATTATTCCTTCCTTCTTTTCCTCACACATTCATGATTCTCTTCCCTCATCCTCTTCATCTCCCATGTAAAACAAAATCCTACAGGCACAGGAAGTTACACTAAAGTAATCAAGCTCATTCTCTTACCCCAGGTAGGATCAGCTAAACATGTACCACGAACAGCAGAGATCCATCTAACCTGTTCAACGACTAAGACTCATGTCTCCTAAGGCAATCTATTGCAGTGCCTCAATAGCCTTACTGTTAGAAAAATTCTCCCAATGTACCGCTTGAACCTTCCTTGCTGCAACTGAAGCTCAAATACCTATTTTATCAATGACCTTATTCAACCACAGTTTATTGGATCCAAACTTTTTAAAAATGATGTATGCTCTCCCTCAGTGGCATTTTTGTCCTCTTCTGAATGGAGAAAACCAGCAATTTTAAAAGTAGTTCTCTTGCTATTTAAAGCACCTTTCATAAATAGCAGGAAGGGACTTTTTCTTCCTTGTTAGTTAAGCCTTCCTTTCTTTTTTGCCATGCTCCCTCCTATTTCAAAGTAGGATTTGAAGTTAGCTGGACTAAAGAAAACAGAACAGTCCAGAATGGAACTAACCGTGGGACTGGAGCTGAATTTACTAAACCCAGGGGTTTCAAACTTCCTTTTGCAAATGAAGGGAAAAAGCAGCAATGAATGAGTTGGTCCCTGCCTGAAAGAAACTAATTACATGCATCCAGAAGAATGTGCAAGTGAAAAAACACAACACACACAAGAAGTGAAAGTAGGTCAAACTTCCCTAGGCAACCTTGAGAATGCCCCTGAAAAAATGTAATAAAAAAAGCTGTAATGCCAGTCCATCACTATTTTTGTTTCAATTAATTGGTTATTAATAATACTGCTGTTATAGGAAAAAAAATTATGTATATTCTATTCCCACTCCACAACAATTTAATGATGATAAGAAGTACAAAAGGGTACAAGCTTACTCTTTTGCCTTTTTAACTGGCACATCAAGATACCAGTGTTCATCATTAATGACCTTCTTTTCTTCTTCTTCTAGTTCTTTTTTAGTTTGTGCATCCAAACCCTTTTGCATGAACTACAAAGACAGATATATAAACACACAGTTTAAATTTTTTACAATCACAAGTATGGTCAAACATTCAACAATTCTGTGACAATAATTATCCATTACATAATATTTAGCAGCTGATAAAAAGTAAAGGCTTTTTGTGATTTTTCCCTGGGTTTTGTCTAAGTTTGGGCAAAGAGGTAATGGAAAAGTAAATAACAACTAAACACAGTTATTTGCTGGAAGTCAACAGTGATTCACTGTACTTAGAGAAAACCAGACCTTTCTTGGTTAGTTTTGGTTCTACAAGCTATTAAAACTCTCTAACTTTGCTAAGAGAGAACATACTGATGTTAGTTATTGCTGCATATCAGACACCAACACCACTCATACAAATGGCTCTGGAGCTCAGAGTCAGAGGTAGGTTATACCAGATTGGCCACTTTTGGAAACATCTATACTTTCAACCATCCTCTTATTTTCTCCAATTTAATAAATTGGCTTGCATTTGTAGCTCTGAAGGCTAAAACGTGCCTTTGGAAGTAGAAAAAGAAACAGAGACTATGAAAAGAAGCCTTCTGTATCGAGCTGTACTTAAGTAAGATGTTACCAGCTCTTAACTTCTCATTGATGACCTAACAAAGTACGAGTCAAGCAGTACGTGTAAGCACCTTAACTCACTGCAGAAACAGCCTACCATATGAGTTGAGACCAGTAGTTTAGTTGAGGGTAAGATTGCTATTTTTGCCCAATAAAAGGATATTCCCTAAACTGCTTCCTCAGTGACAACCTTTGGCAGAGGATGGAAACAGGCACATATGAATGGCAATCTCTCTCACAGCTGCAAGTAAAAGAGGACATCTGCCACAACCTATGTAAAATTGCTGAGTGCAAAACTACTGACCTATGTGAAACATCCCTTTTATTTCTAGTTGTCTCAAGTCAGGTGCCTGACTTGAGTGACAATTAGGTATTAACAATGTTAACCAAATATGCCAAAAAGAGCAGAAATCTCCACAATTTTATGGTAGTAACTCTTATATTCTCACATCCTTAGGAGGTGGGACCTTCTTTAAGGTCTACAGCAAGTGTCTAAGTAACTGCATCTACCAGAGGTATACCATTATACCAATGTAATTCCCAGCGAGAGGCAAGTCTACCAGTACAGTTTACATGCACTCCTGTAGAAAAATTGCTTTGCGGTGTTATCAAAGCATACATGTACGTTCAACACTGCAGAGGAATTCTACATCAGCTACTTTTACCCCTCTCATTCAGAGCAGCACCATTTTTTGCATTTAGATAAGCCTGCAGGCTGATAGGTAACACGCCAGTGGGGAACACTAGGCTTGGACATAGTTTAGGTCCTGACTAAAATGGGCTTGGCTGGGGACAGATCCCAAGAAGGCATCACAGAACACTTCCCTTCCACAAAAAAACCTGAATGCCTTGCTGACCTTGTTTAAAATATAAAGGCAAGCAATACAGATCTGTAACATATGTATTACATCTACTTCACACATCCTTTCAGTCTTTACAGAATGCTCCAGTAAACCAAACTAAACTCAAAGCTAAAGCCAATACAAAGCTTATGTGATTGTGAAATAGAAAATAAATATTTTCCATTTCTATTTGCATCCAATGTACAAGATCTTTAATGAAATAAAAATTGACTTTTGTTTTCCGAGTCAATTCAAAATCTGTCAAAGCTTTCCAATTAAAATTACACTATCTTCTCGAGCAAAATAAGCGAATCTATCATGTGGAAAACCACACTGCTCAAGGAAATTGGTTAGCCAGTCAGAAAATTCAAGAGAAGAAATTCTGCTACAAGCACCCAATTAAATAATCATTTCACATTACATTTTAAAGATTATGTTCCTAAAGATTACTACAGGAATAACTAGATAAAAAAAGATGCGATCACATTTATCTAAAATGTAAACACACATGGATTAAAAAATAGACCCATTACAGTGTACAGAGTATGTGCATCAGTAACAGAGTGGCTATTTGGATTAAGTTTCCCAAGCAATGGCACCTGAATCAAATGGTGCAAGATCTAAAAGCTCGAGTCATCCTTTCATATCAAGCACTGAGCACACACAGCCCAATACTTAGTGCAAATGGTCTTCACAAGGCTACCACTGACCACACATTACCTTTGAATTCCACTTCACCAGTCTGCTGAATTGTGATAATACATCTTATCAGCACCTGCGGAGGCAGCTGCTAAAGGATTAATTAAAGCATTTGTAAACAAGAAGATCTGCAGAAGGGAAGTGCTAAATACAAGATCTGTGTATGACCTTTTCAAAACCTTTTCATCTCTTCAAAGCTGGTTACCACTGCCTGGACTGTAAACCTCCAAATGTCATGGCAGCACATCCACAAGCTGGTTCTCCACAGGCTTTCATGGAAAAAAGTCTAAGAACTGGGTTTTGAAATCTCCAGGGGGGTTAATTAACTGGAAAACAACAGGAGCGGAAATTTAACTTTAAAACAGTGTTACAAAAAAAAAAAAAAAAAGAGAAAAAAATAATGATGCTGCAATCCAGAACCCTTATTCTATCATACACTGATGCCTAATTAAGCTCAACATCTACTCCCTTTTGACAGTGAGGCAAGCTGTGTTCCATTCCCTCTGTGCACAAGTTTAAGTCTTTCATTAGCAGCATATGTTAACTGGGGTAAACATTCCCCCATCTTACTGTAGCAGAGTATACTTTATGCGAAACACTGAACTGAAGTCAGCTGAACTCCTTTCAGACAGCGTCTGAAACACAGTCCCATATAAATATGTGGGGAGAAAAATGGATGAATAAAACACCACAAGCAAGAAGCCACAAAGGCCCTGTCATATGTGGCGATAAAAAATTAATGGACATTAACATTTTAAAAGAACTTAATGGCAAGTCAATTTTTACTGGTTGTTTTCCAGGAATAAAGAACCAACAATCACAGAAGAATGTACTCCACTGAATTAAGGTGTTGTGGCGCACGAGGTAAAGCAGAATCCATTAGCCAGTAATTGAGAACTAATTTCACATTGGTTTTGACATGACAGTCACAATCCCAAGGGTAACAGGCACATCACAATGTTACTAATAGCCCTTGCATTTATGACATGGGAAAAGCAGTTAACGCTGCCATTCAGGCTGGGTATTTTATTAGCCGGCAATGTAAATAGTCAAAAAATGGACACTGTAAGAAAAAATAAACCTTTTATTTCCCCTCAAGATTAAAAACCCTCCCAAGTAAGGTAAACAACATTGATACTTTAATTTCAACGTGTGTGCACGGTATGGGAAGCATTCTTATTATTTTTGTATTCACAGCAAGCTCTAAATAAGCTGAGCGCAATGAAGACGCTCAAATGGTGCCCTGAAGTTGGCTCTTGCAGGGCAAGAGCTTCTGCGGCAATCACGAAGTTACTTTCCTGCCTCAAACCCTCCACCACTATACAGCTTGTAACCAAGACCTCTGCCCAGCGTTTAAGCAGCCCAGAACCGGGCGACAGCTCCCTGAAATTGGCCAAGTTGGAGGGGAACAGCCTGTACTGCAGGCCTGAGTGAAAGTGCAAGCGAAAATACACAGAGATGTGCTTCTAAGCGTGGTGATAGGAGCCACGAAACAGGCCAGGACACAAGCTCAACATGGCCGACGCCAGGGCAGGGACTGGGTCCCCGCAGTCCGCGGCTCGGGCCTGCCGCACGCATCGGGGACCACCGCGGCCTAGGCAGGCGGTGCTGCCACCAGCCCCAACCCTCTGTCCCTGCGGCCGCCTCACAGAGCCCCCGGGCAGCTCCCCGGCAGCAGCCACAGCCGGGCACGGCCGCCCTCCCCGCACCCTACACGGCGGACCGGGCGCCGGGCATCCCCTTCCGCGCCGCTCCCGGGGCCCCGCCGCCGCCCACCGCCTGACCTTCATGCGCAGCAGGTTCCTGGATAGCTTCGTCTTCGCCTCTCCGGTCATTGCGACAGGCATTATCACCAGGCCGCACAGGATCCCCAAGCTCGCGTAACGCCAAGGCCTTACACACCGGAAGAAGAGCGGGAGGAGGAGGAGGTGGCGGCTCGGCTCCGCCCTCCGCGCCCAGCCGCGGTGACAGGCCTCTACGCACGCCCCGGAGGAGTGGCGGGGCGGGCGGGGGTCGAGGGTGCCGGGCGTGTGTGTGAAAGCGGCGTTAAAGTGCCCCAGATTTTCTTCGTAGAGCTGGTTGTGTGAGGTGAGGGCGGTCGGGTTTGTGAGCAAGAGATTAATCTGACTCGGTATGAAATGAATCAGTAGGGGAACCTGAGATTTATCAGTGCTTGTGTGTTCTGCAGGGCTGCAGGCTTACGGTTTCATCCATGGTATTTCAAAGAGAGAAGAAAAGAGAGTGTAAAATCTACCTCATATTTGGCTTGACTTGTTTAGCTTTTATTTTCAAAATGGGCACTTGCAAAAAAATAATCACAAAACGGTCAAATGTAATTAAAACTGTAAAGTGTATAACTTCAAAGATACTGCAAAAAGCTTCAAAGCTTTGTTAGTTCTGGACCATGATCTTTGAATCAGATCTCGGCAGCGCTGTCTTTGGGCTGCCAGGCTGGGCTCTGGTAGCTGAGGAGGAAATGCTGCTAGGAAATTGCCATCTGACTCCCAGTCACAAGCAGGGACCACAATTTCTCTATATATCCTCATAAATCCGATTTCTGATGCCTGTTTTGACATTCGGCACATAAACCAGGTGATAAAGCAGTAAAAGTGAGGGTTCAGTGTGCAAAACTTTAATGACCTGGTGTGCTCCAAAAGACAATATAGGCAGAAAAGTTCCTGTATTTGTAAGATGTGGGTCAAAGCTTGAAGAACACTGTAAAGATTTACTCTCTAATAGAGTCCACAAAAACGTATAATGAAGGGCAAAACCTGGTTGCAGTGGGAAAGGACAAATTAAACCACATCCAGGCATCCTTATTACACAGTTAAGCTCCGCAGGTTAAAATGATCACAAATGTGAATGAAACGTGGAGCCACAACCACTTCAAGGCAAAGTCATAACATTGCATGGGAGTATTTGATTTCATATAGGCAAGGTACCTTCATTTCCAGGCTCCATAAATGAATTGAAGCTGCTCTGAAATTCAGGGTCACAGTGAGAAAGTCTTTGTGTGAGTGCAGGAGCTCTCCTGCTTCAGTTGGCCTCATCGTGTTAGCTCCTTCTCTGTTCACTTTCTCATTAACAGCTATCAACCCTTCCCAACAAAAGAAGGCTGGGAAGAAATTTGCAGTTTTGGAAATACAAATGTTCATTAAAGAATGAACATGTTTGAGTCTTAGTGAACAAACCAATAGGGGAAAGCTGTTAATTAATCAAATGGCACAGTACAGACATAATCTGGACTTTTTTTTATGTTATTTTCTATTTATCATACATTCTAATAGTGTATTTGCTTTTTGTTGATCACTGCAGATCAAAGCCCTGTGTTTAATTGCATGGTCTTTAATGTCACTCGGGGCTTTTTCTGAGCATTTTCAGTTCATTTACAGTCCAGGAGCGTACTTTAAATGATTCTTTCGAAATATGTTTCTGCCCAGTCATCAGCACTTCTTCAGCCATTGAGTGCTTGGCTCTGCTTGGTGGCCTCTGCCAGACCTGTTCCTTTTGCCCTATCCTGCCTGCAGTGCAGCCCAGCTCAACAGTTCTTCAGCAGGCTGCTTAGAGCCTGGTTTTGGATGCATGTATCAGCTGCCCAATACTTTCGATGTGCAGGAGTGCGATACCACCAACTCTTTAATCTTTGGGAGCTGAGTAATAATGTACAATGCTGTGCAGTGTCTAACTGCGAGGGGGACAGTACCAAGGGCTTTCAGCTCACCACAAGGATTATTCCTGGTGCTCCCTGATGAAAAAGGGCTTGGGATCCATAGCCTAAGCCCCATTGCACCCTGTGTCTTGATACCACGCTACAGACTCACATGGAGATGCTGCCACTGTCTTGTGTGTTAGCACATCAGCTAACAACCTACCACAATACAGGCAGGGTGAAGTGTTTTGCAGTAAAGGCAGTACAGGCTGTGTGATGTTTATTTAGAAAAGAGGAGATTGTAAAAAGGCTGCCATAGAATTTGATGTATTTTGGCAGTAAAAAAGTCTGAAGGAAATTTTTGGATTACATCTCCCATCACTTGAATTGGATGGGGTGGTTACAGATAGCAATCAGCTGTCTCCTGGACCAGATTATACTGTCTGGTAAATCTGAAGACACTCCACTGATTACAGGAGAAATTTTGTATGATTTACTGGTGGCAGTGGGGGTAACTCAGAGAAGAATCCAGCTCTATAAATATGCCCACTTCTAATGCAGAGCAAGGTGGGAGAGATGCTCTGCTTAGAAAAGTCGAGGGTCATTGTAAATGACAATTAGACACCTCTCCCACAGTTCTGACAGCTGCACAGCAGCTTTGCCTTCAACCTGAAAATCCGTTTCTTTTTCAAAACCAAAGTGTTCAGGGAAATAACTCAGGGGAAAGGAGCTCCATTTCATCAAAGACTGTACATGAAACAGGCAGATAAAAGATTTTTTTGCTCCTAGGAAATGCAGTCCCTTCTTCCTTTAGTAATTACAGAAGTCAAATCAAAGTTGTCATTAACATTATTTAAGAAATAATCTGTCTTGGAGCCACTGAAGTGACAGCTGTGAACTGATTTCATGCCAGTGGGATCTAATTTGAGGGAACTTGTGGGTTACTTTTTCTGTAACTGTTTATTTATTCATATTCTTGCAGTATTGTGATTTTTGTGAAAAATATCTCAAACCTTACACCAACCTATCTGGTAAAGTGATTTTTAATGAGCTGTCTTTGAATTGTGAAGCAGCTTTTTACAGCTCTCAGAGTACCTGAAGCCTTCCCCCCCCCCCCCTTCAAATATAAAAATTCTTATAGTGTGACAAGTGAATCATTAATTTGTGTCAAAATCCTTCACTGTGTTTTAAGCAAGGATATTATGTGTTTTTTCTCTATGAAAGAGGAAAAGAAAATGGGAAGTAATGCTGCCAGAGGTCTGTTTGCAAACCTGAAAGGAAGGTGTGAAGTGCTGTGTATGACTGGGTGGGATCAGAAAGATGCTTTTATACCCTGTGCTTCCTACAGAAACAATGTGAAATTCTCAGTGGTAGAGAGGCACAGGTTTCAAGTGGAATACTCGGTTTCTATCTCTCTTGATCCCACCAAGCTCTGAGCCGCTAACACATGCAGTGTATGGACAACTGCTAAGGTCCTTGGTGACTGGGGATTTGTTAGAATATTCATTACCCTTTGATGCATGCATGTATAACCTGCTGGCCTGTGTGTGCTGCTCATCCTGCTTTGTACCTAATCCACGGAGGATGTGCCGCAGCTCTCGGCTTCAGCATGCGGCGTGTCAGCTCAGGCTGCACTGACTCATCCTCTTACCTTTTGAAGTCCCCTTTCCAGTGTTAGTGCTGGTTTAGGTGGCACATGCAGAGTGTTTTAAATCCCTGCCCCATGTTCCTTTGTTGATCACAAGGTTTCCTGTGGATAGGGACAATATGAAAAGAATGAAGCAGAAGCCCAACTCCTGTAATTTGGGTAACACAGATCCGTATGCACGCTTCACCACTTCAAATGGCTGATGCTTTCCTTTTAATAGCCTTATGTGGTTCACAATTTGTGCAGTGTGAAAAGGTGTCCTTAACAAGTGCTTGTAGCAAAACAGAGTTACAAACTGTCCAGCACGACCAAGATGTGCCTTTGCAGAAAATGGCTGTTGTTGGTCTAGGAGAAGACAATTCCTCCCGAGTGCTTTTGGCTGGCTGGGTGGCAGGGTACATTTATGGAAATAAACACAGTAGTTCCTTTTTGATTACAGAAAAAAATAGCTTCATAATGGTAGCTCCCAGTCTTCTGCCACCACCTCACGTGGTGGGGGAGCACACACCCGTCTCATTTTGCTGGCATACAGAGAAGCCTAAAAATTTCATCCCATGTTGCAATTATTTGATATATCCCAGTGCTAGGAGTCAGAGCAAAGAGAAAGACTGTCCTTCTCTTCTCTTTCCTTTAAAAATTGAGAGGCTTTTAACTTTTGGGATTTGACGGAATCACAATTAAAAAAGAAAAGGAAAGTATCACCTTCCGTTTGTTAACTATAAAAATGCAATCCAGCAGTGCTGCTGGTGCTTTGCTATTTCCCAGGTCAATAAATGGCTCCCCTGACTTTAATAAACATTGATGCTGCAGGCTTGTTCTACAATGATTGAACCTTTTTATAGTTTCAACCACTCACATTGCATCCAAGCTTGATGATTTTTTTTTCCTCCTTTCTTTTTCAGAAGGGTTTCTTCTGATTGATTAAATTGTCATTTTCTGAGTTAGTTGCTGAATTATAACTTGGTGTTTTAACTGTGTGATTTGTTTAAAGAGACAGCGTTTTGATACAGCAAACCAGCTGAGAATTTTTAAGCAGTAAAAGGAAATTTTACTCACTTTGTTCTTAGCCTTTCATCACTGCCTGACAAAAATGCTCCTGAAAACAATGTAGAGGCAATGATATGAGAAGGTACTTAGATTCACACTCACTTCTTCTTTATTCCATCATGGAGCTGATCTGTGCAGTATTATATTGCTTTTAATTAGCAGTGAGACACCCTGTTGTTGTTTACCTTTCCAAGGCGAAGGAAAGGAAGGGGGAATCAGAGACGATGTGAGTGCTACCCAAGGTGATACTAAGAGTAAATGACAGAACTGTTCTTTGGACCAACTTATTTACCCCTTAATAGGCACAATGGATTTCTTTGCACCAAAATGATGGGCACTGAACACACCTGAGTCAAATAACTGCAATGTTTTCACCTAAATCCACACTGGGGCAGGTTCAAATGGATAAACACCTTGTAATTCTTTAGAAGTGAAGAGAATCACATCCATGTGATGATGCATTAATTGTTTTATTTAACCAGCTGCCACCTTCCTTCCCTGTGGATAGCTGCTTGGTTTCAAGGTCTGACTGATTTTTTTTCCTTTTCTCTGTCCTCCCAATTTTAATCTGTATTTGAGACACTAAAGCTGAAGTGAATGAGACTCATATAAAAAACATGTGTGTTCAGAATGTGTTTGGGAGGAAAGGCCAACAAAACTGTCTTGTAGCACATAACAGGGTGTCTTTTGCTTTTGATTTACAGTGCCTGCAGGGGATAATCTAATGGTCTGAATATGGGAGATCTTATTTCTGTTCACTGCAGCATTACCATGGTCAGACTTTGAAACAGTGCTTAGCAGTGGAAGTCTCCGGGTATCAGTATGAAATACTGAAGTCCAATTATACTTCTGCTTGTACACTTTCCCCTCTCTGGCCATTTCAGCTTCTGCTCTGAAATAATAACTTATGACAGCATAAAGCTGAATTTCAGCAGTGAATTATAATCCTGGCCTCTACATTTAATTGCATGAGACTGCAACTAACCCACTGTCCATCTTGGTGCCTTGAACTCTTTTTGCCTCTTTTCTTCTGTTTTTATACCATTCATTTAAGACCTTTTAAAAAAGTGCTAAATAGGTGCCCAGGAAGAAGGCGAATTGTGAAGTGAGCATTTAAACTTCTTACCCGCTGTCAGTTTCTGAAGGTCTTTCACTAAAAAGAGGGGAGTGGAGTTTGCCAACATTGGGGTCAGGATGAAGTGCTGTAGGCTCTGGGTGTTTTTCTGCTGGTGCTGGTTACCTGAAAAAGGGCTCAGGAGGACCCTTTGCAAGCAACAGTTTGGATATGATCCCATCAGCCAGGTGCTTTACAGGATGTCCATTTTCCCTTGCAGTGTCAAATGAAAGGTAACTGCTGGAAACGGAGCTGGGGTAGATGTCAGATTAATGCTGTAATTTAACATGGCAAATCTGGTGTTCCTAACATCTCCACTTTAATCAGCTGAAGATTTCATGGTAAGATGTTGATGCATGTGCAAACTTTTAGTGATAAAACAAAAAGTAAGGTATTCTTCTGCAATGATCATAAATACAGTATGATAACATTTTTAGGAGAGCTGCTGATGCTGATTTTAGAATCATCTTGAAGCCATTTTAGAAGGTGAGAAATAAGCTATAACATGTAAAAAAGTAAAATACTCATTAAAGCTGTAATGATTTATAGCATTATGAGGTAGCACACTTTACCTCAGTACAGTTCCTCAGTGAATGTTTTTCTAATTTACATATGTAATTGACCTCTCATTAGCAACTCATTAGAAAAATTGAGGTGATGTGAGGAACACAGACCCACTGCAACAGAAACTCTACTTGAGAATAAATTACTGAAAACTCTAATGGATTCACAGTAAAGGACCACAAGAACCTTCCTTTATCTGTCTGAAAAAGTATTTTTTTTTACATCTGTAAAGTGAAACACTTTTCTCTGAATTTATACAGCTGCACTCTCAATGGTCCTGAAATCCATGCTTTGACTCATGGCTGATTTTCAAACACAGTGAATATTCACTATTTCTTGCAAGTAGCTTAATAGGAAAAAGAAATATCTAAATAATTCCAACACATATGTAAGATCCTGTAACAACTATAGGCACCAAAGCTGGAAAAAACAAATACACAAATGCTCACTATGTTCATGGCTTAATTTTTGAAGGAACTAAATATCAACTGATGCTTCTCAGTGACTCCAGCATAGATGCAAATACTTCATGGAAAAGGTGTTTAGTGCTGAATTTGTACCCATGAGCAGTTTTTTCAGGAGGGAGTCATCTGCCCTGTCCTTTGCATACCCACTGTTAGCCAGCACATGAATGTTAACAAGCTGAAATAATAGATTTTGCACATATTGAAGTGTTAACTTCAATAACCTTGTATATCTGTCTTTTTAGGGATCAATAAATCAATTTCAAGCTATTTTTTTTGTCGCTGCAATGTTGTGAAAAGTGGGGTTGATATTCAGTGTAAAGTTTTATGAGTCCTGGATGCTCCTGGATAAATCCAGAAAAAAAACCTACTCATTTTTTTTTTAATATGTCCGTTAAAGTCCAGATGCCTATCTGAAACTTACTTGAAAGTAACAAGATTTATGGAGTCTAAGTTAGTGTTTCATTATAAAGCTACATGAGGATGAGAAAGGAACAAAAATCTCTGTCTGAAGATCTTGTCCAGCATGGAAGAAATGAACTGATGAACCTCCTTGACCTTTTGCAATATTGGCCAAGAAACTGCAGGGTCTAAAAGGAGGATAGGAACAATGGCGTAATAATGTAGAACAGTGGGAAAAGCGACTGGCTTTGGGCTGCCCTGGGAAAAAGTCCGGTGAGAATCTCACTTTTCCTCATTTGGGAAGTGTACCTGTTGCCTGCTTACCCTTGTCACAAGTTGTTTTCTCAGTTTTCTTCCTGAATTCTCCTTCAATGGGCCATTGCATAACACTATTTCAATCTAGGTGAATATCTGTTTTGTTTTGCCAGCTAAACTGTAGAAGAAAGGAAGCATATACATGATCATGAGGAATTTGCTATTATGGAAGAAAAATGTAGTTTTAAAAGCTCACTGGGGAAAATCAGACTATTTAGCTTTTTATGACATTTGAAAACGAAAGACATTTAAACCAGAAAAAAAGTGGTGTATAAACAGTGAAGTTTCATGATATATCGATTGCATCATGCCATGGGACTATGGCAAGTGATTAGCTTTGAGACATTTCTGCTGTGTCTTCTTTACTGCATGGTTGCAGGACCCATGGTTGATTGGTTAAGCCCTGATGGTTTCAGCCCAAATGTAGAGTAAAATATGCTCTCTAATTGCTTTTAGCATGAGAGAGCACCTCCTCCTAGAGCTGTGACTGAAGTGAGTTGCAGGGGCAGTTAAGAAACCAAACATGGTACAAACCCAGAAAGGTGAGACTATATTACCCAAACATCTGTTCAACATGTCCTCTAGGATTTTCAGGAATGCTGTAGAAACAGAACTTATAAAGACCCAGACAACTAAGAGATTGGTGTAAACCATCAGAAGCAAGTTTATTAATGAGTCTCTCGGCATAGCACTCTGCTCTTCATTAGAGCCCACCCTTTCCCACACAGTTTCACACTCCTACACGGCACTACCAGGATGACTCATGGGCAGAACTTCTTTAGAATACATTTGGATTTCAGTGAGTTGTGGGAAATATACATACTTCCTCTTATGCCCACGCACATACTCTATATATTTCATTACATATGGGATCTGAATCAGTAATACTAAAAACGTGAAGTTGAATGAAGAACAAAATGCATTTCTAAGCATGTTCTTTGGTAAAGTTTTTGTTGGTTTTATTTTGCCTTTTTTTTTTTTTAATTATTCAGTCATTTTGTGGAATACCTGGTACATTGCAAGGTGGAAATAACACACCCCAAAAAAGGTAATTCTCCTTGTACAGGTTGGCCTTAAAGAAGTCATAACGCTAGGCATAAAAATAGTAATTTAACTGAAGTAATTAAAAACAATTCCCCCCCACCCCTTACCTCAAAATAGAAGAAAAAAGCTCAATTGTGGCAAATGTGTATTTTTACAAGACTTTGGGGTTTTACCTAGTTAGCGGGTGCTAGGGTTACACTAAGACTAGCTGTGTCTTGCTTCTTTGTGCCAAAAGCTGCTAATCAGAAAAATAGAGTGTTATGGTTATGGACTCAAGAACTATTTCCAAACCTCCAATATTATACTAGTATCTAATGGGACTAGCAAAACTGGAACCCACCGAAATAGCTAGGAAGGGGACCTTTAATGACACCATCAGAAGAAAACAACTACTGTTTAGTTGCAGCATGCTTTTGGTTGTTGTATGCAAAATGGTTTAGTATCACCTTAATAACAGCTTGGCATGAGAAAAATGACCCTGTTAACTTTATACACAAGTAGGATATTGAGAACTGGAACGTTTTGTCTAATAGGGAAAAGGTGACATAGACAGACTGAATAATGTTTAATTGGATAAAACTGACTTGATTGTAAATTCCAAACAAAATTAAAAGTATTGCACTAAGATTTATAGGATCTGTTTTCTGTCTTCTTTTTTTTTTTCCTGTCAGCTGAACTTTGGTTGTGTCATTTATATTTCAGTTTAGCAACAGCTTTATAATCTTTATTGATAAAAGCCAAAGTCTAAATATTGCAAGACATTTAGCAATGCCAATGTAAATGGAACTCTCTATTGTGCAAGGTCCAGTTATTGATTTTTTATTAGCAATCTTTATATAAGGGCACAGAATATCTTCCTTCTCACTGCCATAAGATGGAAATGAGGAAAATGCCTGTTGCACTTAACTAACAGTTTTGATGGAACACATCTCTGTCGTGTAAGTAGCCACAAGCACAATGTAAGTATGTTTAAGCACAGGGTCTCAGCAATGTGGCTTTTTGCATCTTTGCCTATCAATGATTCTTCTCCTGTCCTGGCTATGGGAATGGAGTAGAACAAAATCCAATGTAAGGTAGTTTTTTGTCCAGCTGCTTAAAAGTGCTCTCCAGTTCATGTATATGAGCCCCAACCCTGCTGAGTTCTTTCAATATATATTATTGTATCTATTCAGGGAGAGGCTAGTGAGGACACTATAGGGACATTCTTTGAGAAAATTGTTTTCTTAGAATTTTGAGTAGCCACTATAAAAAGCCTGAACTTTTATCTGTGTTATTTTTCCTCCTGCTCTGCTTTATAAACAAACATGACACTTTATTCTGCAAAGTGATTTCTTTCTGAGTTATAGAACCACAGAAAAAGCATAGAAAACCCACAAACCTTATTGTTTTTGGATTCTTGAAACTCAAAATTGATTTAAACCAAGTTCAGACAACAATATTTCCTCTCTGTCTGAGAAACTATATCCTGGGTTTCAGACTGAAGTAAATTTTTATAGGCATGTTGTAATTATAAACCCTTGAGTATCAGATTTTGTAACAGGGACACTGGCACAAAGCTTCACTGTAGTTACTCTGCCGAGTGCTGATGTGAAGAGGCTGAAAATCCATTCTCCCAAGAAGGGGCTTATTAAAAGACTGCAGTAGTTTTAATGACATTTCTTGTGACATCAAAATTATTTCATCTGGAGTCACAGAGCATCTCTGCTTCTACATTTTTGAAGGTCCAAGGAGAAAACACTGCTGCGGCCTCAGAGCTATGAGCAGTGGCTGAGGGAAGCAATCCAGAGATATAAATCTCTGCTGGTACACATATTCTCTCATGACAGGAGATGTAAATTAATCTGTTTAATTAGAGCAGCGTATAATAATCATCACCAGGAAGGCAGGAGATGTGTTTGGAAATACCATGCAGGCTTTATAAATTATCTGGGTTCAGCTTTTCTTCCTAAATTGGTGAATAATAGCTGAAACATCAGTAATGGCTGAACTCAAGATGAGGACTTTTGCCTCACATCAGGTGTATTTGATGGCTTATGTTCTTATCCAGTTCTGTAAAGATAAGGGATTGATTTCCTTGCACTATTTCAAGCCAAATGGGTATTTTCAAGCAATATCCATTTCTGATTGGACTGATCTTTGTACTAGTTATCTCATGTAATTTGTGCATGTGAATTCAAATTAAATGATGATAAAGTGCTTGGCCCAGATATATTGTACTGTCCTGTTCACTTGATCAACCTTAAATTGCACTTCTCAGCTATACAGGCATGCAGAGACTTTACAAAGATGAATAAATGGCTTCATCGTCATTTTAGAGGTGTTCAAAGACAACAGTTAGCCCCAAAGCAAGTACCAGCTCAGAGGCAGAGGTCTAAACTGCAGCCTTCTCCACTGTTAACACATGGTCCTATTCTACATCCTATATGCGCTGAAGCAAAATTTTCACCTATGTCAAAGCAGAATATCCAGCCTCTGTCAGCAAGTTCAACTGGTTTTCTTCTGACCCCTTGGGTTTACTCACAGGAGGAAAGGGCTAAAATCTTACGTGGTCTCAAATGAGATATGTAAGAAAATAAGTGCTGGAAACATCATACAGGGAAGGGAGGAGTGTTTGGCAAAGCAGTCAGACTGTTGCAGGCTGCTGAATGTGAAATGGCACAGTTTGTATTACAGCCCTTGTTTTTTTAGGGATTGGTGGCATTGGTTATTTAATCAGTCAGACAATGAAGTGGGAAATGGAAAACCACAGAAAACTCAACCTCTCCCACTGGGCACGCAGGTAGGCAACAATAGCTGCATGAATTGAATAATGGGTCTGGGGAAGTTTTCCAAAGTTTTTCAGAATCTCCAAGGAATTTTTGGCCCATATTCTGAGAGAAGAACCATGTTAGTCTGCCTTGCTCTGTACCAGTTCACTCGTACGCGCGCAGCTAATGCAGACACCTTGGGACTGAACCCAGCTCCTTCTGAAGTCAATAGTAAAGCTCCTACCAGCTTCAGTGGAGGCAGGATTTGTCCCTTTGTGAGATAATCATATTTATATTCAATACCCTGCAACTTAAAGTGAGGATTAGCAGAATTAAACTCTCCTAATTTGTATATCACAGACTGCCAAACTGCAATTAACTTTTGTGTGTTTGAATTAACAGGGAAAACTATTAAACACCCTTTCCTCATGTAATTATCATTTTACACTTCTGGAAAATTTCTTCTAAATACATAAAGTAGCCTGCAACCCTGTGAACCTATCCCTCTTAATATCCTTTAATTATTAGAGCAGGAAGCAATTTTTCACCCCATTGCTTTCATGTGCAAGAGATGCTTGCCCAATATCACTGCTGTGCTGTGCACTCCACTGGTTCTTTTTGCTTTTTATTGGCCTAAGGCTAGCCACTTTTCTCAAGGGAACAGGACTCAAAGCTTTAAATTCCCCCAAGGATAACACCTGTGTGCATAGCCCTTGGCAAATACTACAAAGAGCTTCTATTTTGTGCTGGTTTTAAGCATGCAATGTGCAGGCTCAAAATTTCCCCCTTTCTTCTCCTGCAAATCTAAGGAGGACGCCTCTGGAAACCTAAGGTTTTCCCTGGGCACAGAGCTACAGGTTGGCATGGCAGAATAAAACCAGCATAAAGGAAACAACTTTCTGCCTGATTTTTCACTCTTCTCTTGCATGTGCTGCCTGGACTATGCCCTTGCATAGGACTAATGAGGGCCCGGTCAGTGCCAAAAGCTTGTGAAGCATCTGTTTTCCCGTGTAAATTTTCCTTGAGCTCTAGCACACCCTCTGCACTGTATAAAGAGTGGTGGTCATTTTTCCTTAAAACTTTAGTTTACTGGGAAAAGTACTGTCTTAAACTTCTTTTTATTATTGGGGGTGGGGAAAATACGCAGGAATGGGTAGGTTTTGATTTATGTATCACCCTTTTATAATAAATATGTCTATAACAACATAATGAAATTGTTGAACAAAAGTTCCTTTCCAGAAGAATAATCTTCAACTGGTGCAAAATGCCTCCCTGGGATTTTGTCAGGTTTTAATTTCAGTTTGAATAAATAGTGTGTGACACCAGGCTGAGGAAGATAAAGGTGAATTTCATCTGCTTCCAGCTTGTCATAATGGAAATAATAACTACATTAGCTGAAAACAAGTTTCCAATTAGTTTCTCTAAAATAATATTATCCTCCTTTTTTTATAGATACTGCAGCTCATTTTGGAACCTAATTTTGCTAATATATAAACATTAGTAAAGAAGCTATTCCCACTGAAAGAATGACAAGTACAGGCTTTGGCAGCACATGTTGGGAGCCTGCCTGTACTGAAAAGCAGTCTTTGCTTTTCTTGAATTGAACCTTAAACAATGAAAAATTAAAAAAAAAAATCAATTTAAAATCTCCTTTAGGGTGAAGACCTCTTTTCTGATACACTTTATTTTAAACGGCTAGATAATGATAATTAAAAAAGACATTCTGAAATTATAAAATACATATTTTCTGGAAAACAATTTTTTTTTTACAGAAAAATTAGTGTGCTTTATGGGGGGTGTTCTTCAAGGCACATGAAAGGTGAAACAATGCTGGCTCTTAAATGAAGCTGAAATTGGCTGATTTATAGATTACATTAAATTCAGAGACCAACACTAATATGGTTCAGAAAAAAATAACCACAAGACTAAGTTAATATGCTTGAAAGGATCCTTTGAAGGGATGTAGTAGGTCTATATTCTGTTCAATCACACCCAGTGATCTCTTCTATGAGAACTGTCATCTCATGTGCCTGTACAGTGTGAAAAAAAACAGACTGTTACTATTTAGGAAGGTGCTTTTTTACGCAGGAAGAAAAAGCCAAACTCTGGTATCCTATGCAATGTACTATACTCACTGAAACAGTGTTTGTGCAATGGCACTGCATGACCTGGCACTCTGTCCAAGCCCCTCTGGAGCCTCCAGCTGGTAAGTTGGCTGGTAAGACGCATCCCGGTAAAGACCACGTTAATGCTGAGCAAAGCTCCATGGTTTAACCTAGATCTTATGTGGCTGCATATGTTTCCCCAAAATCCCATGTATCTGCCCTCTGCACTGCAACTGCATTCCATCCAAGCACAGCAGAACACTAAAATGAGTTTTAAAAAGCCCCAAAAAGAAGGGCAGTTTGGTCAAATGCACAGCAGCTGTAGGGCACACCAAGGGCTTTCAGCTGCTTAAAGCCATGGGGCCTGAGGCACATGCCATGGCAATAGCTATTTAATTGACCATAGCATCACAGCTCAACATTACTTTATTAGCTGTTCTGACTAATGCAATGTCAGTGTGATTGTTTCTGTCCCCACAGTGGTTAATGACAGTAGCATCTCTTAGGGTAACGCGAGTATGGCTTGAGCTCTGATCCTATGTCAAGGAAGCCAATATGCGTGGCTCCATTGCTTTATCCCTCCCTGCTAAAGCAAACTAAAAGGGATAATGAACAGAATTTCAAAGACAATGCAACAAGGCAGTGTGAAGTAAACCAGATGTGTTAAACCCCACGTTTAATTTAAAAGCTATATGCTATAGTGTATAAACCAGTCATTGCATGTACATATATGTGCAAAACTATAGGGGGAACATATCTTCTGGGAGGCGCTGGTAGTTCCAGTGATGTTTTTCTAAATTTTGATGTTTTACAGCTGTAATTATAGAGCTACATGTAGAAAATAATGGAAAATTATCTCATGATGAAAAACTGGACAAGTAGCTGGTATCTACTTTTTGTGAATGTGGATCATGCTGGCTCATACTGACTCAGATGTGAGATTCTTCTAATTCAGTATGCTGTCTCTGCCAACAGCCAACAAGAAATACTGTGGATGAAAGCGTAAAGATCATGAAGGAAGCAGCTGTAAAATAATTCACTCTTCACACTAGATCTCAGCCTTCCTTTGCTTTGTAAAGTTTTTCTATCCAAATTTTATAGGAGGGAGTGATTACAGCAAGTAAACCTCAGCCTTATGGTGTGACATGGTGTTAACAAGAGACTCTTTCAGCTCTTGTGGTGGTACAAAAAAAGTGTCATGAGCTGCCACATAAACTGCCTTGTCAACAGCCACGCTGGCATTTGCCTGTAGAGGCGTTCAAACAAATCTGAAGTAAAACATTTACAACCATCACATGCTGTTTGTAGATGTAAGTCTCTGAAAAAAGCCCCACCACTGCACGAATTGCAATTATGCCAGAGCAGGTAGCTTTTCATGAAGAGAAAATAAGGAAACAATAGCAAAGCAGGAAGTTGGAAGTATCAGTTGCTCTTTGTATAACATGCAAAGTCTACCAGTTAATCTACAGCAAAAGCCACATTTGCATTTGCTTCATCTTCTGTTGTAAAAGGGAAAGATACTATATGTGTGCTTTGTGGAAGTATGGTGTACACAAATGAAAATATGGCACTAACTTGGCAAACCTGAGCAAGGTATTTTTGCAATTAAGAAGAAAAGGTGAAGAAGACCATACTTACAGTGCATAAGATTGTGTGAAAGCTTCTCTGCAGCACCCAATCATTCATAGTTAAGCCAGATGTTGACCTGTTTTGATTTTTACTGCCTGAGTAAATGGACATTGCAGGGGAATTCTATAATGCAGTTAGCCGAAGCTGATGTGATGTTGAAAGGAACATGCAGGAGGACTGTATTGAGCCTTTTGACATGAAATCAGCTCTTTAATCACAGTCCTGAACTTCTTCCCTGGAGATACATTGGTACTAAACTCAGCAAGAGCAGCAGCATTCCTCAAATGCGATTAGCTCATGGATGTGCTATGTTGAAATCCCGCCTTACCCAGCTAAAAAAATGAAGATTTTTTTTTACAGACTTACTTACGTATTACTCAGTAGAAGGTAAACGGAATCCTTTACTTGAGAGCTTAAATGGAATATGAAGTTCATATTCCATGAAAACTGTCTTATGAAAATGTGCATTAAATGGGTTCTTAGAAATGTGCAGCCCAATAAATAAAACTGGTAATTTTACCCATGCAATAAGGGAACAAGTCAGTGATGGTGTGGAAAAATAAAGGATTGACAGGGAAGCTTCATCGCCAGTATGCTGAGGGTCTTCCGTACTTTGGGCAGGGAAGGGGACCTGTCATTTTGTCAAGCTTGCAAGTAGAAATCATTGGCTGGAAAAACAGTAAAACTTATGCTTGATGAAATGGAAACTTAAACCCAGCATAAACAGAGCCACTCAAGAATAATGAAATGAAGTTTTAAAAGGCTTTGGTGCATTCCAGGTTCAGCACCAGCAGCTGAATTTACATACTGCAGAAAAGCAGCTGCAGAGGTAGAAACTAAGAAAATGCTCTTAGAAATTGGAGTGCAAAGCTAAAGGGATCCCAGGAGAATGATAGCAAATTCAGAGCTGCTGAATGTCTACGGGTAATCCTTGAGGACTTTGAGTTTCTCTCAGTACCTTCCATGCAGAAAGAAAAGAGTTAATAAATATTGTTCAGTGCCTGGGGAATTGTTCAGAAGGCATCTTTTGGAAGAACAACCTTCATATTTAGAAGTATTTTCTCATTATGGGTAATAGGATGATGAACTGAGGAATGATCTCAGCCACTTACGATTCTAAAAGCCCCTAGCCTGAATAATCTATGCTGATTTAGAGATAATAGCATCAAAGACATAACTCATTTAGCACAATATCCATTTACTTACTCTGAACACTTTTTTTACTATCCTGCACCTATTTTATGGGCACTTATAAAAAGTTGATAATGATATAAAAAGAATAATGTAATAAAAAAAAATGACAAGTGTGCAATGAGAAATATTCTGTCCAGGACTCTTCTATAGACATACCAAACCTGCTTCTGATGATGTGCAATACAGATGTTGAGAGAGAAAAAAAGAGAACGTTCCCATTTTGGTGTGTTGATCCTGGCTGGAGGTCTGATGCCCACCAAAGACATTCTATAACTCTCCTCCTCAGTTGGACAGGGGAGAGAAAATATAACCAAGGCTGTTGGGTCAAGATAAGGACGGAGAGACATCACTCACCAGTTACCTTCATGGGCAAAATAGACTCCACTTGGGGAAATTATTTTAATTTATTACCAAACAAATCAGAGCAGGATAATGACAAATAAAAGCAAATATTAAAAATACCTTCCCTCTACCCCTCCTTTCTTCCAGGGATTATCTTCACTCCCAAATTCTCTACCTCCTTCCCACCAGTGGCAGAGGAGGACAGGGAGTGGGGGTTATGGTCATTTCATCACACGTCTCCACCACTCCTTCCTCCTCAGGGAAGACTCCTCATACTATCCCCTGCTCCAGAGTGGGGTCCCTCCCATGGGCTGCAGTCCTTCAGGAACAGATCGCTCCAGTGTGGGTCCCTTCCTTGGGGTAAATCCTTCAGGAACAGGACCCTGTGGGGTCACAGCTCCTGCAGCATGGGCTCCTCTCTCTACAGGGCCACAGGTCCTGCCAAGACCCTACTCTAGCATGGCTTTCTCATGGAGTCACAGTTTCCTTTGGGCATCCCCCTGCTCTAGTGTGGGGTCCTGCACAGACTGCAGGTGGATATGTGCTGCACCATGGACCTCCATGGGCTGCAAGTGGAGATCTTCTCCACTGTGGACCTCCATGGGCTGAGTGGCACAGCCTGCCTCACCACGGGATGCACCATGAGCTGCAGAGGAACATCTAATCCAGTGCCTGGAGCGTCTCCTTCCTCCTTCCTCACTGACCCGAGCATCTGCAGAGTTATTCCTCTCACATAATCTCACTCCTTTCTACAGCTGCAATTGCTCCTGTGCAGTAATATTTTTCCCTTCTTAAATATGTTATTGCAGAGGCGCTGCCACTGCCATTGATGGGATTGACCTTAGCCAGTGGCAGGTGCATCTTGGAGCTGGCTGACATATGCTCTGCCAGATGCAGGGGAAGTTTCCAGCAGCTTCTCACAAAAGCCACCCCTGTATTCCCCCTGCTACCCAAACCTTGCCATGCAAACCCAATTCCCCCATTCTACACTCATTAAAGTAAAACAGACTAAAAGAATGGTTTTGTGTGCAAGACACTGCAGCAGCACTTAAAAGATGAGAGTTGCATACTCCCTGTGCCAACGAGAGCACTTGCTGCTTCACTGCTGGGTTTCTCTTTGGTAAGGAAGTGACGCTAAGCCTTGATTTCACTGCTGCACCTGCTTAGACTAAGCTTTTGGAGGCAGAAGTCATCTTTTATCACATCTCTGTTCAGGGTCTAGAAGAACTGTCTCTCTACTGTGAGCTCTGTGTTCTCCTGTGACACATGCGGTAGCACACTAGCAGAGGCAGCTGTTCCTAATTGCTCAGGATCACAGCCAACAGTTTCCCTATTTTGCTTCCAAGTTCTTATGATTGTAACATCTTATTTTCAGCTAAAGTGTTTGCCCAAACAGGCTGACCTGAGGAACTCTCTTCCTACATTTCCACTGGGTTTTTTCAAATGCCAGTTAGATAATCATAAATCATCTTTCATGTCTTTCTTTTTTTTATCCACATCATAGAGATTGTGCTTCCATGTGTCCCATTGTTTTTAGGCAGGTTTTGTATCTCCTGAGATGATCACTGCAGAGATTACTCATAAACTGCGTCATCCTGGGTGACTTAGGTTCAGGCATATGGACAATGGAATCAACACTTGCAGGGCTGCAGTGACAAAGAACAAACATTTGACTTAAGGCAGGAGGGATGTTAAGAAAGGAGACTGTGATTTATGTTTCTGTGTTTTTAGGACAGAGCTGATGATACAGCTGAGCCGATACAATGCTGGTTGCCCCAGAAGGGACAATCCTTATCCCTTCTATTCTCCTCTCCCAAATGCCCACTCCCAATGGAAATACTAAATTTTGACGTCATGCTTGAAAAAATGTCTGTCTACATTCAAACCGATCCTTTCAGTGTGGAGTTTTGGCATGTTTCTTTCCTCTAACCAGCTCTTCTGCGTTATGTACACAGTCCTACGCACAAAGTTGAAGAGCAGCCTGGTGGTACAATGTGTGTATGAAGAGCCTTCCATCTCCACCTTACTTAATACCTGGTGGTTTTGTGTTCCTCCAATTAGTTTTCTCTTATGCTGAGGCCTTCTGCAGTGAGATCCCTGTTTGATTATGTAATAAACCCATGAATTATTAACAGTGTATAAAATATTGACAAACTGTTCTCTGAGATAGAACAGCTTTAAAGTATTGATTAGGAATCCAGAGAATTATAATTAGTTTCTGCATAAGGGATAATTATTACTCTTTCTCTTTCTTCTAATAAGGTGATGGATAAAAGGTAGTTATACTGAACTCTATGAAATCTTATTAAAATTAAGGCAATAAGTTTATGAGCACTCAAGATAATGAGAAAATAAAGCATGATGGGGAAGCGTTTGCATTTTCAAAGAGCTCAGCTGGCAACATCCCCTTGTGGGAATAAATCACTTCAGGTTTGCTCTGAGGAAACTCCTGGGCACAGAGATGTGATTGACTTCATCAGAGTCAGAATCTTGTTTTAGTTTGGTTTTACCAGAAATCAAACTAACACTACTGTGCTTTGTGTATTTGTTCACATTTTGAATGCAGCGGCTGACTTCAGTCAAATTTAGCTGGGGGGGACAGTCTTAAAGATATTTAGCTTCTACAGGTTTTATGCAAGCTCGCTGGCAAAACCACTGCACTGTTAGTTTAGCTGTCATTAGGCATCAGAAAATTCATGCCAGGGCTCAGTTTCAAGCCAGCATGACACTGGTAGCTAGTTTTTGTGGATTCTGCTGGTTCAAAGCGGTATGTTCATCCTTGAAGTTACACGGTTTTGCCACTGGACTGTGCCTTATAAGAACCTAATTTTATTCAGTGGGACTTAGAGTGTGGACAGAGGGTTCCCAGGCAGAATCAAGCAACAGGAACTCATCCTGCCTGATGTCTCCCCGCGTTCTGTCACAGAGCCCTTGGCTGTACTGCCTCCACAGTGAACAGGGAGAAGGGTTTTCTGCTAAGGTATAATTCAGCTGAGCAAGTTTGGGAAGATATAAATCACTGTAGGCATTTAAAGTTAGGCAAGGTGAATCCCATCCATGGCGTGTGATGTTGCAGTGGAGCCAGTATGAATGCCAGGTATGAGAAGCAGAATGCTCTGCTGGAGTGTCTGCCTCTCAGTTGATCCAGTTCTGCTCACCTGCCTGCTTTTACTCTCTCTGCCTTTCCTATGCTGTTTGTAAGGAAAGAACAAGCTCCAGTGATGTGCAGGTTAAATCCAAGGACTGGATGAGAACAAGTGTAACAGTTCCTGGGACATATTCTCTTTATTTAGAATTTTCTGGTGCTCTTTAAATACATATTACCTCCAGGGAAGTCCCTTCTCAGGCTGGTGCAAAAGAAAATAGGGTAAAAAGAGAATTCAAGATGACCCCTTTACTCCTGTGCACCAAGGCAGGATCATTGATGCCAAAATCCTTCCTCATTAGGCTGTTTGTTCCTGAGCCTCTAAGAGATTGTGTCCCCAGCCTCCCATAAATCATGAATTTCATGAGTTGTCCTTATGATTACGTTTCCAAATGTAATCATTTTACAGTCAGGAACCTGAAGCAAAGAGAAATTAAGGACGAGTTAAATTCACAGGTGAATTAGTGCCACAATTCATCTTGAGAGGATTGTATGACATACTGGGGTACCTGACGCTTCACTTCAGACAAGACTTGCAAATTCTGGACGTTTTTGTACATTTTCAGATGCTTTTAATCATTTGTATTTATGAACTACTTGGCATTTCTATATTCTTGCATAACACAGTTAGATCATACCCATCATCCAAGAAGGCCTAAAGGCAGAGCTGAAGTGACTTACTTCAAGGCTCAGCTTTTTCTCCAGAAAAAGAAAGAAATCTCAGCAGCAGGCAGACAAGTGCCCTCCCCCAGGCACAGTGCTGGGTACAGAGACTGGAACTGAAGCTTGGCTTTGGCTTCTCTGAACCGCCACTTTCCAGTGCCTCTCACCACACCAGGCTTTCCAGCTCCCTGCAGCAGCTGCCTGACCTTCCCTCCTGCTGGGCTGGAGCTCTGAACCATGCTCGAAAAGCTGCTTTTAAGAGCTCCTCATTTCCAAGCCATTCCCTGTGGAATCTGGTGTGGGTAAATTGCCTTGTTAGGCTTCTGTGATCCAGAAACAGATGTGCTGCCAAAGCGATGTGAGTGACAAAGCCCATAGTAAATCCCACCAAACTGTTTAGCCACGGTGTCCATGGACGTCCCATGGTGGAAATTTAACCCAAAGAAATACTTTATTAAAGAAGCTGTGAGTAGAGGCACGTAAGGAATATATTTGCAGACCTCAAGAACTGTCTCAGCACCTCAGAAAATATGTGAAGCCTGTGAGGGAATATGCTATTAGGATTTCCACCAAGTTTGTGAGAACAAAATTCTTAATCCCACCCTCTAGGCCAAATCCACTCTAATTCTCTGAAAACTACCTGCTAATGACAAACAAGCCATAGATACAGGTTTTGCTAATGTAAGAGGAGTCTGGAGAAAGGGCTGAGCCATGCATGTGATAAACATCTCTGTTATTGTGAAATAAAGTTGAAAGTGCAGCTATCTGTCAGGAAAGGGGATGTGATGGCGTTCCGTCAGCCGTTTAATAGGCATGTGCGGCTGCTTTCATTATTTAGCATTTGTTTGAAAGTACCTCAATTTTTTGCTTTCGTGTGGAGATATGAGCATCTTCACAGAGGGCACTGGTCCTGCGCAATCACTGTCTGCCTAGAGAGCAGTTTAGATTTAAATGTCTCCCCAGCTCTGCAAACAAAATAGGGTGCCTAGTTGAAAGCCATGCCATGAGTGCTTTTCCATCCCCCTACCTCCCCAGCACTACATCTTCATCACATCTTTTGTCAGCTCTACATCAAATGGGCCTTTTTTTTCTTGCTCTGAATAAAAACAGTCCCTGGTTCCCCGCAGTGAGCATGAAAACCTCTTCACAGAGCATGAGCACTAAATGAGAGCTGTGCTCGTTCTGTGTACTTTGGAAGGCAGGAATATTTCAAGGGACTGAATTAATTCCTCACATTTTCAAAGTGCATGGTGTGGATTTGAACTTCAGCTTCTACAGCACTTAAAGCAAGGGAGAGAAGATGGGGTCCCTCGGGTTTAATTTCTGCCAAGTATGATGTGTGGCACAGGTTGGCTCTGCCGTGTTCAATACCATGGGCATGGGGTAGCAGACAGCTATCCTGTAGGATCCATCCTCCTGCTACCGCTTTTGGAAAAACTTTTTCCTAATCCCCCAGCTGGAAACATCTGGACTGATGGGAGAAAGGTTACTGGGGGGGAAAAAAAGGTGCAATATGATGACATTTTGGGAGCGCACACTGCCTCTGTCTTCAAAATGTGTCGTGTAGGCAAAAAAAGTGCAGCTGTGCTGCTTTGAAAACTGCCTGTTGATGCTCTTGCCTTGGAGCCAGAGCCATTTATGGGCTCAAAGGACTGAAGAGGCAGGGTCTGCTGTGGCTTGGGGAAAGCAGCAGCCAAGAGATAGAGACATGACCACGAAAAGCAGCTGCGTCCCAGCTTTGCCAGGCAGTAGGTGCCTTTGCGGAGGATAGGAGCAAGCTGGAAAGACAGTGATTCAGCGGAGCAGGGCTTGCCAGGCTGCCTCTTATGCAGGTGCCAGCCTGACTTCCACCCTCCTGGCCACGGCCAGAGCCAGCAGCCCTTGCCCATGGTTTGGTGCCATCTGGGTCTGTGTGGTGACTGATGGCAGTGTCCAGCTCAAACGCGCAGCCCCAAGGACAATCTGTGTTGAGAGTTTCTCCCTAGCTTTGCTTTCTCTGGCAGCTTTTTCTTATGTGATATTCCCTGCCCCTTCTTTCACAGCAGAGAAATGTCAAACCTCTAGCCATGTAATTAGGGTGAGAAATTCCAGCTCCCCACTCCCAAACAGGTTGAGGGCAGCAAATCCATTGAAAATCAATGCCCTTTATCAGCAGCAAAATTGTTGTTGCAGGAAGAAAGTCACTCGCATCTACTGGGTTTGATGAGTCCCTCTTTCCTGGCTGTTCACCTACAGGGGCTCAGCTGCTCACTAAGGGGGAATGGTTTCATCTGACATGGAGGTGTGAGCACAAAGTGAGGGTTCAAAGGAGGTTATCTTGAAAAAGATAGGGAGAAACTTCCTCTCCAAAGAAAAAGAGGGAGCTTTTGATGCAATGCAGGCTTCTCTCTGGGTTGTCACAACAAGCTGCTTCTAATCGAGGTTGCCCTCACAGAGTGCAGTGTCTCTCGACAGCAAAAGGCAGAAGGATGTGCTGTTTCAGAGCAGCCGTTATTTGAAGACAAGAGGTAACTACATGTTTTGCTGCATTTTTGCCAGTTTGGATAGAAGTACAGTACCTTCTGCATCTGTAGGGAGAACAGAAAACCTTGCATCCCACAGCGCTGCACCATACATTTTACTTCATTATTAAGTCCCCCAGCTCTCATACTAATTGCAATTGTCTGTCTGGGTGTTAATCATGAAGATGGGATCAATGACGATATTAATCAGTCGTGTTTTCAAATGGTTACAATGTGCAAGGGAGAAGGGGGAGGTACACAAACTGGCTTTGATTTCAAAATTTAAATTCCAATATATCACTCACCCCTTGCACTAGAAAATAAATTGTCCCTATTGTGGAGGGGATGGACTTTGCTACATGGGAATAAACAAGGTTGTGGCCACAGTTCTTTCAGGCATGTGGAAATTAATTTCTTCCTATCTTCCCCTTCCTTCTCAAAGATACATAGATGCATTTGTCTCGATGCTGTAAAGCCAAAGCTGAGTTAATCATTGTGCCTAACGTATCATGCATTTTTGATGGGCTGATTTTCATTAGATTACTCACCCTGTAGAGCTTCACAGTGTCTAAATTCTGAAGAAATGCCTCCTGTGCTCTTCCTTAAAGCAACATTTGCCACCTGCTTTTTACCACATGGACTTTTTCCTCTCTTCTTTTCAAATGCTTGACACAACTGGGCAGAGTCGACTTTCCATTTTTTCCATGTGTGACATTGCTCAGTGGCAGCTGCTGAAAGAAAAGCCCCATCGTAATCAGTGTGTTTTGCCTGTAGCATAAGGCATTTCAGAAACATTGAAAAGCTGAAAGGAAGTAGAAGATAACTTGGAAATCACGAGCTGAAATGTGCACTTCCATTTCAGAGATTAAATTAGAAAAATATATTATTGTGAATTTAGAAGAGTATCATCAGCCAGCTTGACAGCTCATCTGGGCTCATGCTGGGCTGTTATTGAAGGAACCTGGGCTAGCGTCCAGCCTTTGGATCCTCATATCTCTGATGTTCAAAGGCTGGATCAAGCTTTGGGGCAGTGCTTGGTCGGGAGCAGGAGAGGTTTGTGCTGGAGCAGCCTGCTGACCTCAGCATTTTATAAAGCCAGCACTACCATGTTAAAGTGCTGCTGATCCACCAAGAGCAAGGAGGAAAAGGAACATAATAGTGAGAAATTTGCACAGCTGGAATAACCGAGGTCGAATAAAACAGTCCCATGGAGAATGTAGCAAACAGGTAGTTGTAAAAAGAACAATCATTTCCTGGTCATCAGGAGTGCTTCAGTCCCACTGCATTGGTGACACAACTGCAGTTTCATGGGTTTAGAAGACATTCAGACAATCCACAAGTGGCAGCATACAGGAAGGAAACAGGAGGGTATCTTAGATTTCTCAGCCCACATATCCTCAGAATTAAACTAGGGATCAACCACAAATCTCCCTGGGGAACACATGCAGCACTGCAGCAGGTTTGGACACTTCTCATCTGTGGTTCCTAGCTTTGTACCTTCGTATGGAAGGCAGGGACTCTCAAAAGAGCTTCACAGGAAAGATAGTGAAATTTGGGAAACTCCGTGTTCCCTCACAGCGGTAAAGATAAGGACTGAATCTGGTTCTTGCTGTCACTGCTGGCCCATGCCAGAGCAGGAATTCCTCCATGCATTATCCTTTCTACATTTTCCCTCTTTTGACCATTTTCTCCATGTAGACAATGGAATAGGTGAATACACTGCTGTGTGATACTAAGCTCAACCCTCTTTCTGGTAAAAGCAGGAGAAAATGGAAACAGAACGTTTCTTGTGTGAGTCACATTAGGGCGATATCTTCATTTCATCATCTCTAAAATATAGAAAAGGACCTGGCCTTGACTTATATGGTATCTCATCTATGGATAGCTTTTTCATTGGACTTTCAAGGTGCCCAGTGCTTGTGTAGAGAGTGAGTTGAAAGTCCTCAGGAAAAGTTGATGGTACATTGATGAAGCAATCAAGCTGCAAGGCTGTGCAAAGAAGGAAGACTGCACCCTCAAAGGCTGTTGAACCACCTGATTAAGAGTTTAGAAACAGTTAATTTACCGTGGCTCAACAGGTTGCTACTGTGTACCAGCAGAAAGAGCTGGGCCAATCATACTCTTTGGCTACTGTATGTGCAAGGTAAAATGTGTAAGCTTAGACCTCTTAATTTCTTAGTCTTTTCCTCCAAGTAGAGAATTAGCACACAGAGGATATGAAAATAATTTCCAGAGGGCAAGCCAGGCCAAGGAAGGGATACCCAGGTAGGAGGCTGCTTCACAGCTTGCCTTGAATGAGACAGATGCTGTTCAAGATGGGTTAACAAAAAGAAGAAAAGAGAGGAGATGTCAGCAGGCTGTGCATATGGAATAGGGTTAGTTGTCTTGAGCAAAAATAAAAATAGGTAGCTTACTGTGACAAATTTTTCTGGCTTCTGTCATAAATGGTCTCAATATCTAGCTAGGAAACCACTGGGAAGATAACTGACTGGAGGAGCAAAGCAGCACAGATTGTGCAAACAAGATTGCTGAGTGAAGACTTGATTGAGATTCTGAGCCTATAGTAGTGGTAGGGACCCGAGCCTGGTCAGAGAACAGCCAGGTCTCAGACTTGATTATGTCTTCCTTCAAATGTAGCTGAAGGAAGTCTTTTCTCCTCTGGTAGTATAACTTTTGGCACCGGCTCTATGGTACAAAACCGTAAAGAGATTTTGTTCCTGTCCCAGAAGGACTATAGGCCGGCATTCTCTGGGATGGTGACATATCTCAGGAGGAGCTCAGCATCTGCAAGTTGCACAATGCTGAAAGAGGTACCAGTGCTGCAGTGAGGTGTCTGCATGCAGAATGCAGGCTCACATACCAGCTCCTGAGTAATAAATTGAGGTTCAGCTGTCACAGAAGAAGCAAGTGAGAATGCGAGATTCGTGTGCCATGTGAAGAAAAAGAGGCCTATGCCTGAATGGCAATCTGTGGTGCTCTAAGGTCATTGCAATAGCCAGAGGGGGAAACGCATTCCTACAGACTAACCTTTCAAGTATTCATTCTGTTTTTATTTTTATTGAGACCACCAAAACCATTGTGAAGCCTTTCTATGATGCAAAAGAAGTTAGATGCTGTGTTAGCAAACAGCTGAATTTTGGCTTTTCACAATTAGTAGGAGAAGTCACCGAAGGTCTTTCTTTATGAAGAAAAACATGGGAAGTCCAGAGAGCATTCAATCAGCAGCAAGACCCCACAGAAATAACCCCTAAGAGAAGACCCTGAGTTGTCGGTTTTTTAGTTAAGAGTCTGTGTTGACTGACTCCACCACCAAACATAGAATCTTAGAATCATAGAATGGTTTGGGTTGGAAAGGACATTAAGATCATCCAGTTCCAACCCCCTGCCATAGGCAGGAATGCCTCACACTAGATCATGTCACCCAAGGCTTTACCCAGCCTGGCCTTGAAACTTAATGGTAGATTGCTGGGATCGTGAGTTTACATCTGGAAAATATCACTGATTCTTGCCCATTTGCACTCTGGGACTCATGCTTTTGGGCACAGTTAGAGTCAAGATGATGGGGGAGATGCAGCTTAGATGAATTTTCCTCCAATGCCAAAATAAAGACACAGTTTGCAATAATATGTGCTGATGTCTGCATGTTTCCATTACATGGTTGTATACATCTGTAATTATTTCCTATGTAAATGAATAAGGGGACATTTATTTCAGAATCTCAGATTGCTTGCTATCAAGATGAGCTTGGCTGGAACCACCCACAAAGCCCAGAAATGAAGCATTTTCTCCTGTCAGCTGTCTCCTAAGAAAAAACAAAGCAACATCTTTGACTGAACTGATCCAAGTTGAGGCTCTGTCACTCAAAAGAGAGAAAATTAAAGCAAGGGATTGGCTATGGGCTTGATTTCACCAATTTTATTCCCCTAGAACAAGGAAGCCTGTCCCTCTGATGGGCTGCTGAGTGAGGCAGCACGAGGAGAGGTGAGCAGAGCTGACACCAGCTCAGTACTGTATATACGAAGCATACAGCTCAGTCTTTTTTGCAAGGAGCTCATGTGGAATAATTACAGCCTTCATCTGATTGATTTTTGCTTTGTCCGTTTTTCATTTTTCCAGTACTGCTTTTAATATTATAAAGCCCCATGGCTCTTTGACTTTCCCATTTCAGATGCATCCTGGGCTCCACTCAAGATTATGATATAATCTCCAAACCTTGAACGCAAGCCAGGTTCTCTTTTCCCCAAACTGGCAGGCTGCATGGGAAGAAATGAACACATTTTTCACAGTTATGCATCTTGTGTCTGACTCAGGTTGTTGTTATTATGCAGTAAGTGTTTCCATCTCAATATTAAAGAAAAGAAAAAATGTTCAGGTCCTAAGGGGGGGATAAAATCCACTAATCCAACACAGGTTTTATTTGCTCGTTGACTAGCGACTGGTGTTGAGAACGGTGGGACTCCCAGAGCTTCAAACAAGATTAGAGTAGGAAATAGGACATTTATTTCAACTCAGATTCTCATTTAAGTCTTCATTCTAGCTACACAACTAGGGTTTTGGACATCTGGCAGAAACTCTTGGCCTCACGCAAGCTCTGAAATTGTTGTTAATCTTTAAAATCAATATTGCATTTAGAAAATTGCTCACCTACATGTCTGTTTGTGGTTGCTAATTCATCCATATGCCATTTCATTAGTCATTAACTGCATAGGAAAAGGCATTACTTTCTTTTCATCTCTCTTGGACAACTTCTACCACCCCTATATTCATTAATGTATAAAATACATTGTTACTGTTTAATCATATCAATTGGAAGACGTAAGAAAAGCTGGGAACCAAGTGCTGGTTAAAAAGTACTTGAATACACCTAACTGATTATTAAATGAGAGTATGCTGGGCATCAACAGGTTGTGGTGTAGTTCCTCTGACCTCAAAAGACCAGTTGTCTCACCCTAACTGATGCTCTGAATCCCTTGCTGTTAAAGTACTAAGCTGAATCTTGCTTTGCTTAAAATAAAGCAAAAAGAGCTTAAAATAGAGTTTGTGGAAGGCTTGAAATAGAGACTCTGGAAGTCAGACAATGGGGCAGTTGCTGTAACTTACTAAAGCTGCTGTATTTGATCTGCCTTTAACTCAATGAAGCATCTTGGCAAACCTTTAGTTTGAAATCTGTAGAGGCAGAGCATTGCATCCTGCTGGGCCTACCAACAGATGAAAGAATTACTAGAGGCAAAATGTATATCTTTTTGCTACTTTTTTTTGCATCATTATACTAATCATGCATTGAAATTATTAGCAACCTCAGAGACTGACAGATTTACTTGCAGAAGAGGGTGCCCCTGAAAAAGCGTGGGACTAACAGACACAGGTGGTAGAGGTTTTCCCAGCGTGGGCTGACTTTTGCTGTAGGAAACTTAAAAGCTGATGGTAAACAAGAATATCAGGTTTGTATCTCACAGACCAGAGAGTTTGGAAAATGACATGGAAAAATTTCCTAGAATCACAGAACGGTTTGGGCTGGAGGGGACCTTAAAGGTCATCTAGTTGCAATCCCCTGCTATGGGCAGGGACACGTTCCACCAGACCAGTGCTGTTCAAAGCCCTGTCCAACCTGGCCTTGAACACTGCCAGGGATGAGGTAACCTGGATTGGATTGGATGAAATTGGATTTCATCCAAATATGAAGTGTTTGGATTGCGCACACTTGTGCACACAGCATGAGATCTGACATGAGATCTTCTCTGTCTCTTGAGTTTAGACCAGAGTGGTGAGCCCCATGTGCTGGCTGGGGAGGACTAGGCACGGAATTTGCAGGGACATCATGTACAGTCCATGCTCTTTCTGGAGGAAATGAAATGTTGTTATGAATTGAGGATTTCTGGAGGAAATGAAATGATGAACTGACACTGAGCCCTCCAAACCTGGACCACTGCGGCAGCCCTCCTCATTCACATTATTGCACTTAGTTCTTAAAGGAGATCCTGAATATGCCAGGTTCAGTATAAGGCCTAGTAAAGCCAAAGGAATAAAACACCCTTAAATTCAGTCTGCTTGCCTCCAGTGTGCATGTACTGCTCAAATGAACTGCCAGGAAATTAAATAAATAGGTCTTAGCTTGCTAACTTCTTCATTAATCTTGGAGCTAAGTGAGTTACTGTGGGAGTGAGGTTGCATTATTTCTCCCCCCCTCCCAGTAATGCTGTTCATTGCTGGAGTATCCAGTGATGGCACCAGCTGAGGTTCGCTCCTGCACTCAGGTAAGATGTCAGGATTGCAGGCCATTGACACCCCACAGCAAACTTCTCTGGCTTCCTTCTTGCATAGTGCCTTTCATGCATCCTCCCCAAAAGCACAATTCTCTTTACAAGCAAAGATCTTTAACAGGAGACACATCAGGAGAACTCTTTGCTCCAGTTGCCCTCTGTGCTGACACTGTTTTATTTGAAAAAAAAAACCCAAGCCAGACTTTCCAAAATAGTCTGACTGAAAAAAAAAATACCATAAAGTGGAGGTGAACCTTAATATACAACATGGATGTGAAATGGAATCCAACCATGCAGAAAGCACCAATGGCTTATTATAGATGAATGGGATGAGAAGTAGATATTGTCTAATCCCAAGGCATTTCAAAATATGGGTTCAGCACCTTCTCACTTGAAATGTATCATCATATTCATTTTGAGCTGACTTTTGCAGATTGACTCCATCTGCCTATTTGGCTTTCATGCTTTCGAGTCCTCAACTGCCCAGAAAATGGTGCCACTGCCATCTTCAAAGATGTTTTTAGCGTAAGTGGTTTAAGGTGAACTAGAACAATAGCCCAGAATGAGAACAACCAAATAATAATGCCAGCCACCTGGGAATAATGAGCACAAAGCTACAGCTGAGCTCTTCTGCTATGGGATGGAAAATCTGGGTCTCTTTAAGGATTAACCACCTACACAAGCAGGAGGAAATATTTTCAATTGAAACAGGATTTTGTCAATTTTCACAGCGCAACATGGTCCAGCACGAATGAATTGTTAGGTCACTTATTACAGCTATTTATCTGCCAGCTAAATTGTTCCTCCTCAGGCCTTCTGGCAACATACAAGACTTCCTAAGATATCTTTCAGACTGCTCCAAGATTTTCTTTTTTCAAGTATATAATTCTTTGCAATGAAGAGCAAGCCCCATCAGGACAAAATGCCAGGGCAGAAAAAAGGGGAAAAAGAAAAAAAGAAAAAATAGTAAAACTTTGCAGATATTGGAGTGAAATGAGAGCATATCTCACTTCAGGACTGGAATTGCATTTCAGGGTTGGTTCACTGAATCATGAACTTGGGCTGAAAGGGTTTCTTGTCTGTGCATTTAGCAAGTCTATTTGACTGAGCATGGGGGACGGCAGGCTGGTTGTGATTTCCCTCTGCAAGTTTATGTTAAATATCATCTTCAGTCCTGATGTTTTCATGCAAGTGAGAACATTTCAGACATAGCAAAAGTGAATGCTACCCAAATACCTCACTGTCTGACAAACAGCGTGGACAGAGTTCAAACGTACCTTGGAGAAACATAATAGTTTGAGCAACCCAGACACCTGAGCTTGTGGTGGGTCCTTGGTGGGTCCCTAGTGCATGCCTGCACTGGTGTGGGAAGCTTCTGTGACTGCGTGGAGTGTCCAAGTACCATGAAAATGTGGTTGAAGAGCAGGATGCAGAAGCCCATGCTCCTTCCAGCAACTCCCTTTGCGCTTAACTGTGTGCCTGAGGGAAAGTGCTCCCAGCAAAAGGAGCACTTTTCCCTCTCAGTCTGAAGGATGCAAATTGACCCCAAATGCTTGATGATCTGGAAATATCCAGAAGAGGATTTAACCCTCATAAAGCTAGGTTAGAGCAAGGTTTCTACCAAATTCAGAGTGTCTGGGATTGTAATTGATATTCCAGTTTTATTGTCCAATTGTGTATTAGATATGCAAGGGGTTTAGATTTGTGGCTCAAATACGGTGCAAATGCTTGTGCATAAAGACACGAGACATGGCAGTTCATGTGTTGACAGCCCCTCTGTTTCATTTGTAAGATTTATTTTCCTAATTAGTCAGAAAAACATTCAAAATGTCCGAATTTCTGAGTTTTCAGTAGGGCATTATAAACCGCAGGTATGTGGGCTGGAAGGAAGATACTTCTTAGCATAGCTGATTGTAAGGGTTTCAAAGCTGAATGAAGGACTCAACATCCAGCTACTTTGGGGTGGTATTAGTTATTTCTTTTACTCTTATTCTAGAAGTCATACCAATGGAAATCTGCCCATCCATCCCATGGACGCCTTCTTCATAATGGTGTGCTGTTGCACCCATCTCTTTCTGTGGCGTGTGCTCATGACCCAAACACAGTGTGCGGATGGAGCCCCTCACTCTGAGCACAGAGCTGTGTCAGCCTTCAACCCCCACTTCTGCTCTATGGATTGATGGGTAGAGGAAAACAACATAGGCTCAGCAGCCTGGCAGGACAGGTCAGGGGTTGGGGTGACTGTGTGGGTAAACTGATTTGGCTGACCTGGCCATCCCCTCTCATCTGTAAGCTCTTAGCAAATACCTTCACAATAGAGGATGAGGCAGAAATGATCCTGGTGCCTGGCAAAATGAAGCAAGTGACTCTGAAAGCTTCAGCAACGAAATCTCAAACTCAGATTCCCCTATTCTAGTTAGCCTGAGACTTCCTTTCATCTCTGTTGGAGAGGATCCAGCGCTGCCCAACAGCTCCTCTAGCTCAGCAAAACGAGCAGAACAGCATGCTAGTAATTCTGACATAACAAGAATGACACATTAATCTCACAGCTGGGCATAACTTGCAATGGCCAAAACTCTGCACAGACAGAAATCAAAGGAGCACTGCACCATTTATAGGTCGTGCTGTTCAAGGGAACCAGCGAAACAGTCCCTCAAAGGGGTCTGATGGTTTTGAACTCAGTGTGGTTCGTGTGATGCAAAGATGAAAAATGGAGCATTTCTTTGGTCTAAATTGTAGCTTTGGGTTTTGAAAATTAATCATAGCAGGTTGGAGGGCCCAGCACATTTTTAGAAAGATACAAAAGCATGATAATCTTTCTAAAAAGAAAAAAAATAAATAGTGTGTTGTAACAGTAACACTGCCAGCATTACCTCTACTGTGGAACAACAGGGGCTCTGCTAAGCAGACATCACTTCACCTGAAGTATTAAGCTAATTTCCCCCTACCATCAGAAGACAGCTTTCCTGTCATCACTTCTGTGTGCATGACAGCTTATGGCTTAACTGCTCCTATCTTGTATCTTTTAACCAGATAATATCTGTTTTGACATTCATGACTGAGATACTTGGCTTGTAATTGGGAATGAGTACAACAGAGCAGAACAGAGTGATTTTCTTTCCCCAGGGGTGGTTGTTAGGGTGACGTGGCACTCTGGTGCTTTACTCACTGCACGATAGAAACCCTCCTAGTAAAGCTGCAGAGTAAGTCAAGTGAAGACTCATGAGTGATTGAAAACTCCCTGGAAGAAAGGGGCATGCCCTGGAGCTACACAAGCAGGGTAACACTGACTGGGTGCCAGTGGCCTCATCCATACTTGTGCATTGGGCTCTGCGTTGGCAGGATCTAGAAATTTGCATGGACCTTGCACAAAGGACACGGACCTAAGCATCACCGCACTGTGAGCATGAGCTGCATTCTCTTCTTGAACAGTGTGTTATTTTGATTTTTATAATATTTAGTAGAATTTCTGGATTATAAACATACGTCATCTCCTGCCTTGGTTGTTATTTGAAGTCCTCCATTTACACAGTGAAGCGTAATGAGCAGATATCATCATGAAATCTTCTACGGTGGTTTCTGCTTTCATTTGAAGAGGAAAAGTGGCTGGTGTCTAAACAAGGTGAGCCAACACTGCCTTATTTCATACCCCCAAGACCCCAGATTTTCCCATAATTCAAATATGACAACACAAAAAATGATGTTGAATACTTGTCATTTAGATCAGAACCAAGATGGTGAAAGAAAGGATTTTGCACTTGCATGTCAAAACAACACCATCATTCTTCCTGAATATGTATGATGTAAGAAAACTGATAAAGCTATTGACAACACAAACCAGAAAGAATTATGAAACCAGAGGAGGAGATAGAGTTCCTAGTGCTGTTTGATGTAACCATTACTGTCAGGTGAAAATCCTAATTAATGCAGGTATCTCATTCTAATTGCATGGATCAGGCTGCTTTGTCTTTTCAATAATCTATAGAGCTGTACCTGACATTAATCTTATTAATGGAACTATTACACTGCTTACAAATTAATTTCCAGGATGAGATTATCTACTGGATGTACCTGTGTGCAGAGGGATTTCTTTCCTCTGACTATAAGAATGGGAGTCCCCTTTAAATTCTCCAGATTTGGAGGTTCACACTTTCAAAGTTGTTTCCTGATATTGAAGCTTTGAACAAAGATTTTGAATGTCCAGATACAGGAATTGTAGTCTTGAATTTCTGCTGTTTTAAACGATGCTGCTGCTTGTATCACACAGCATGTTGTACTGGGAGCAATTGCATGGATTACAGTGTGATTATTTCAGATTAAATAAAATAATACTGCTTGGTGGGAAAGTTTTGTAGCCTGGTGTCTACAGGGAGAAACAGCCTGCTGGGACCACTCATTGAAGCAAAAAACAGGTTCTGAGTAACAAAACCCAAGGAAAGTCCAAATGGGAGTGAAAAGTTGGGGTGCAGCCCTGATTTAGTCACTGCCATAAACAGGCGGCTTTGTAGGTCTCCGTGAAGCCCCAGTTGGCAAAATTGTTGCCCGTGCTGAAGTTTCCACCTTCTCAAAAGGAGACTCTTGCAGTGTAAGTGGTGAATGACTCTTCCAAAGTGCCAGGAAGCAGAAGGAGAAATCTGGAGTTGAATGTTGCAGCCTGGAAGAAAAGGACACAAGAGAATGAAATTAAGACTGTGAAGGAAAACTCAGTGAATGACTGATGATGCCTCCTTAGCATGTTTGGATGCATGTACTCAGTTGATCTTCTTTTAAAAAACGAACAAGAAAGAGTAAATTGAGTTTTACTGTGTATTTATCATTGAAAAATTAAAACTGTCCTGCAGCTGCAATGTACATCCTTGTGTTTTTGCAAGAATATGTTTAGATAGGCCATATCTTTTGTTAGGATTTATTAAAAAATTCCGTATGAATGTCATATGGAAGAAATTCTCTTTCTGGAGGTGATTATACTTCAAATGCTGGTTTTCTCTGTATAGACATGTGTGTCTTGCACACTTGGTGGCTCCCTGTTCTCACGGGAGTGAAGCAACCTAGAAAACGACAAAGCTCTCATCTATGTCTCACCACTTCCTAGAAATAAAGACTGCTATTGACTCTCCTCATGTTACTTGGGGAGTTAAGTTTAAGAAGACCCTTTTCTTATGGATTCTGTATTCACTAGCCTGCAAGATGAATAACAAGCAGGCATAAGGATGTGGACTCCCTCAGAGGCATGCTTACTAGCATAGCCTTGCTGACAGCAGTGGTCTTGGCTGGGATGCACAAGGGCACACAGCTACAGTAGTGCCACAAGCTGAGTATTCACCCCTGAACAAAGTAATAATCCATCCTTCCCTCTCTGGAAATAATCTGCCCAGTGCATGGGAGGCCCCTCTCACCCAGAGAGTGACAAATAAAGTCATATAACCCAAGAGCTGAGAGAAAATCCCTTCATGAAAAACACCATTTCCAGACCTTAATATTGGCAGCTGTATTCTTTTCTGTCTCACATTGGTGGAACATGAAAGTTAAACACCTAATCATTTAGATTTCTATTAGAAACAGAAGCAAAAATTGAAGTGACAATAATATAATAGTACTATGTTTCAGCCGCCGTTTGCTGCTGATGTCTGAAGCTTGGAGCTGTCAGGAAGTCTAATAAAATAAAACTGAAGTGACAAAAAGAAACAATTCCTTGTTTAAAGCTTTATTTTCTGCATACCTCCTTGACTGTAGCTGCTGTATGCCAAAATGAGCAGAAATAGGAAACTGACCATCCCAGCTGTGCTGAGATCCTCATGCTTGGGTCAGCTCCTGCCTCTACTTGACCAAAGATGCTGAGCCTGGCTGCTGTACAACTCCCAGAGGAAACACATACATCTCCATGCCACAAAGCAGAGGTGGACACAACCTATGTAAGTGAAGGCACTTAATTTTAGCCTGAAAGTCACTGTGTGTTGAAGATGTATTGATTTCCTTACTGCGCTAGTACTTTATGAGTGATTTCTTGTGTAAGTGTCAGGTAAGAGACATGAATGGAGACCTAATTAAAGTGTATACGAAGTACACGCAGTAAATCTCTTTGGTAATGTCAGCCTGTTTTATAGCAGCCCAGGAGAGCAAACAAGATGGCATAAATGGAAGATAAAGAAATACTAATGGTCTGCAACATTCCCAGAACAACAGCCTAGCTTGTGAGACACTAATGTGAAACAGCTCAGGACACCGATGGAGAAAAAGTGCTCAGCCCGAGAACACAAAACAATGGGATTTTTTTTCTCTTATCTTAAATAACAGCCCAGTGTTTTTCCCCTGTGTCACAGCCATTATTCCATCACTGGTTTAAATTAATATTGTCTCTCCATCTGTGATTCATCCCAGTGGATTTTTTACCTACAAGAACATCCAGAGACAAAGACAATGCAGAAAATACTAGGGATGTGAAGAAAGTAATTATTATTTTTGTATCAGAGATCCATCAGTGTTAGGACAATGAGCTATTGTTTGTTTTACGAGTCTCCAGCAAACCCAGTGCTGCCATCCTTTGAGGAGGAGCTGACCCTGCTCTCAATGAGCTGGATAAGATACCAGGATCCTCACATTCAGCTTTTGGATGGGTTGAAAGGCTCATGGCTACAATGAATTAGCAGCTTTACGGCAATGTTTTCAATGGCAAAATGATTTTGGATGTGTCTATCAGGATGGATGAAAACAGATGCAAGTTTTCTCTTCCTACAGTCCCGGCTAGTTGGAAATTCTGGTGTGGAAGTTGTACACAGCTGCTTTCTGCTTTTGGGAAATACCACGGCCAAGATAATAAATAGTAGTGGAAATAAATACCATGGTATATTGGCTTGGGCATACCACTGCACTAACTTATCCCTACAGCTTTTTGGACTGGAGCCGGCTTGTGTTTCTACACAAAGAAGCTAAAGTCCAGGTCAAGGTATTAAACACCTGACTCTCCCAAAAGACTATCCAGAGCTGAATTACAGCAGGTTTGAGATGGCTGTTTTTTACTTAGCTTCTCCTGAAGCTAAGACTTGGGAGTCTTTCACAATGGCATCGCTTTTCTGTTATAGAAGACTCGTCCAGAATCTGCACCATATTCCCTCTAAACTCCTGCAGTGGTCCTTGGACAAGGCGAAAGCTATTCCCAACCTTTTATCTTGGCTGTGTGGCCTGAGACCTATTTAAAGTTTACTTATCCATTCTCTTCATTAAGTCTGCATTGGAGTGAAAGTCTTCTCTTTTAACCTCTGAATTTCCTTACACTGTGCCAGTGCCCCTCCTGGATGATGTGATGGAGTGGTGCACACTAAAAAAATCTACTTATTTGTAAAGCCAGTCATTAATAAGAAGCAAGATGGCTTTACCACAGGGATGCCAGCATTACTTGGCTGACAATGTCCCTTTTGATCCTGGAGAGATTTTAATGGATTGAACAGGTTGATGTTGTCATTTTCAATTTGCCGGACCATCTGACAGTGTTCCCAACAATTAGCATGTACAAAATGAGGAAATATGTTACCTTTTACATTAAAAAAATAATATGGGAATCTGCCTGGTCTCTGGAGTTGTGTAACAACTTGTTATTCTGAAGTTCTTGCTTTGACTTTAAATAGATTTCACTATACCAGAGTCACCCTAACCTTGGGATAAATTTAGCTGTAGCCTGAATCAGTAGAGGGGTTTGGGATCATTAAAAGCCAATCAGGAATTAGCATGTGCCTCCTGCGGCTGGGGCTGTGGGATGTCGTGCTTATGCAGCTCAGCATCGGCAGCATTAGCAGGGGGAGCAGGGGGATATAGGGTGATTGCTGCCGAGACCCCTATGTATAGTGCCCATTGCCTCATCTCCTCCACCTCTGCAAATCCCACCCTGCTGTCACAGCAAAGCATGGGGTGGAGCGAAGTGGCTTACCCAAGGTCATACAGAGGGATGGAACCAAGCTCCAGCCACCTTGTCCTCTGACTCCTGCAGTGTAGCTGAGAGGGAAGAGGAAAACCAGAACAAATTAACACTCATGAATCAGGAGGTGCTACAAGAGAGGTTGTTTACCCTGGCTTGCTGGGGTTAAAAGGTTGCTTTTGTTTCTAGAGCAGACATGAGACCATGAAATGCAGCTGTCAGCTAAGGAGAAACTGCAAGCAACATCTAATGTCAAAAACATGAAGGCAGCAGACGTATTTTTTAATGTAACGGCAGCTGCAGTCATTTTAGATCCTCCACATTGTACATTACAAAGAAGTAAGCCTCCTGGCTTCTGACAGTGGGGCTCTTGCTTTCATTGGCTGTGGCATGGGATGACCTTCTCTGAGAGGGCAGGTTGAAGGGGCATTCAAGATCTGCCACAAACCAAGGGTTTCACATTGAATTTCTAGTGCAAAGTGACAGGAGGCTCCACTTTGAGAAGCAGGGTCCAGCCCCAGGTTTTTCCTTCCTGATCCTCAGTGGTCATCTCGCACAGCCATGTGTTGGGATGCAGCTGTGATTTCAGGCATATCCTCTGCTTCCACCCTGCTTCTTCCTTTGCCACACCCACTGAGGAGGAGAAGCGATTTGGGGGGCAACAGGAGTCTCATTCAGTTCCCACAAAAGCATCATGGAGACTGAAATCTTCCTTTACATAAAGCAGCCAGGGCAGGCTCGGTGATGTATCCCCCACCTAGGACAAAGGCAGGAGTAAGACCTCCTGCAAACCCCTGTTGACAGGGAAGTGACCCTTGTTTTTCACTGTATAATAACAGATGATGAATAATGACTTAGATTTTGCTACCTGTCGTAAGGCAGGTCTTGTAACCTGGGAGGTTGAAGCTGTGGTTGGCAGGCTGCATCTGTCTTAGCACTGAGAGCAGCATGCAGAAGCTATCACTGCTCCTGGATACACATAGCTCGCAAGCAGGAGAAGGGGACTGAAAAGGCACAGGAATGCCTCAAAACAGGTACCTGACCTCCATGGATAGATTCAGCCATGCTCTGGTAGCTTCAGCTTTCCATCCATTAGGTTGCTGTATTTTTAACCTCTGGGGACTCATCCAGGACTTTGGTGCAACCACCTATCATTGCTGTAGGAAAAAAGAAGCACAGCCAGAAGGGCTGTGTTGCCACAGCCAAACACTCAAGCCTTCGAGCGTCAGCCTTATGCGCATATAGGAAATAAAAGTCTCCTCCTCAAGCACCTAAACCCTGAGTCGGAAGTATAGGAAGCTTTTTGTTTCTTTGCAGGCTTTTATACTGCTTTTACTAGAGTCAGTTTTGAGAAAGACTGTCAGAATATCTTCAATAAAATACTAAAGAAACACACTGGGAACTGTGAAAGCTCAGATTTGAATATAAATATGAACTGACAAGCTGCTTCATGTGGTATCATTAAACTTCACAGTTAGACCTTTTTTTAAAAAAACCCACCAAATTATAGTGTAAAAATATGCCTGTAATGTTAAAATTGAGATGAAAACTGCTTATTTTTGTGTTTAGCGTAATAACTAGTAGAAGGAAGAGTTCCTGTGATCTAATGTTTCAAAGGGTTTTCATTTATTTTTATATTTATAGCAGCTTAATTATGAATAATACTCACAATGCTGACAACACATTGGGGCTGTAAAACTGGGGAGAACCAGGAGGATTTTAAGATTGTTCTGTACTCT
Source organism: Psittacus erithacus (assembly GCA_009867235.2). Taxonomy (NCBI): domain Eukaryota; kingdom Metazoa; phylum Chordata; class Aves; order Psittaciformes; family Psittacidae; genus Psittacus; species Psittacus erithacus. The sequence goes on along the minus strand of WYDI02023615.1, from coordinate 52,269 downwards.
GGGGCTTAAAACAAAAGCTGAGGGCACAATCTAATGTAGCTGTTAAGAGGCAGCTGAGCTTGAGTTAGGGCATCCCGAGAGAGAGGGACCGGCTCGAACCCAGTTAATCTGGTGCCGATGGGCAAATATTCCTACTTCTATTGAAGAGAAGGGACCTTGTTCCTGGGCAGGGCGATGTCGGAGGGACCTTGCTGACCGCTGGATGTCACTGTTAAGTCGCACAAAGGCCCCTGGGCTCAGCATCAGCAGGGACTGCTCCTGCTTTAGGGGCGAGAGCGCTGCTCTTTTCTTGTTTCCCTTTTCTCATTATTTTTGAGTTACGCAAAGTTCTAAGTGCTGCGGCAAAGGTATTCAAAGGCGGGGTGAAATTTCAGACAGCAGGAAAGCAAAGAGAGATTTGGCTTTATCCTTTCTTTTCCAATCAAATCTCCATACCAAAATCACTGTCGTAGAGCAATGCCTAAGATGTGGGTTTGTTTGGATACACAAGGTGTGAGGACTTGTAGGTGACTTGATTTTGCTGCTATTAATGCTGCAGGAGTGAAACAGAAAAGTGCCTTTATTCACTGGCAGAAACAAATCGGCTTAAGGCTAAATCAGAGCGATGAATCCTGCTGCGACCTGCTGTAGTCCTCAGGACTTTTCTTCCCAAGTGCATGGATATGTGGGTAAGTTCCTTTCATATCTTAAACAGACACTTGATATTAATTAGATATGTTCTTCTAAAGGAGGATAGAAATGCCTTTCTCCAGGTGTCTCTTATTTCTCTTCATTCACAGCTTTGACATGTCTGCACAAACTCTGGACAGAGTGCACTTCTCTGTATTTCTAATGCTAAAGCCATGGAAAATGGGCTCGTTTTATCAAAGCCTCACTCAGGAACAGGCCTGCTTGCTGGCCATTTTTACTGTTTTTTCTTAATATACCATCACAGAAATTTCCTCTGAAAGAAGGCCTGTTCTTGAAGTCGCAATGGGCTGAGACAAACTCTGAATTTCAAGCAGTTCCACATTTTGTTGCCAAAATTTTCTTGCCCTTTTTCACATGAGAAAGTCAGTGTAGATGTTTGCTCCAGCCCTGTTATAACTCCCTATCCGTTCCTGTGCTGATCCCACAGATGCCAACTCAAGGGTGCTCCCCTGGTGGCAGGGGCTTCACCACCATATAAAAAAGTTCAGCTTCCAATCCATCACATCTTGCTTTAAAATGCCTGGTGATACCAAGGTGGCTGAGGTCTGGTGTGTCGTCACTGTTCTGGCTATCCATTCAGGTTAACCACTGTTGCCTTTTAATGTTTTCCTCTTACTTAGTGCCCCATGAGGATATTTAGATGTAATTTAGAGCAGTAGGGCCTGGGATTGGAGCTGCTGGAAGGACAGGGGTTGCTCTTACCTTTGGACAGCACCTTTGAGACAGCTCTCTGTCCTTGTGTACTAGTTAATAAAGGGGGGTAATGACTCTCTGTGAACCACAGTTGCCACTTCAGAACAAACATACAATAATTTAATCCTCTTGGGACCTAACTCAAAAGTACTCAATCTTTTATGACAGGCAAGGTTATGGTCTCTTTTTCTTTTTTTCTCCCAAACACCAGTTTCCCATGACCCTGGCTGCGTCACAAAATCACAGCTACAGAGAAGGTACCAAACACTCATCATGCTGGAACAACTTTGCAGAGGCTGCAGAATCCCTTTTAAGACAACCCATTCTTCCCAAAGCATAAGATGTTGATAAGATATGCCTTTTTCTGGGGCTGACCTACCCCTTCCCTTGAACTGTGAGTCCAAATTTGCTTCACTTACTTCCCTTGTTTCATAGATCCCAAATGAAACTTCTCACTTTTGTTATTTGCCTTGATTGGTCTCAGCTGTAATAAAACATCCTTGTGCTTCAAACTAAGGAGAACTTAGCAAGGTGTTTGGAGCTAACCAAGGTGTTTTATTCTCCCCAGCCTCTGTCAGCTGAAGTAATGACAAAATAGATCTCCAGAAAGGAGAAAATACTCTCAAGCCCTGAAATTTATTATGGGCGTATGTATACAAACACAAGGAATGAGGAGGGTTTAGATAGCAGCTCATCTCGCTGTCATCTCACCAATTTCTTTTATTGCCAAGGCTCCCTCCCACACTCCTGGCTCTGCTTCCCTGTTTGTTCCTTCTTCTTCTCACTCTGATCTCTGACATTGCCATGAATAGTTCAGCCCATTATGCTCAGGAAAAAAGAAAGAAAAATCATCTTCTGCTGTTCAGGCTTTGAAAGCAGCAGAATTATGTACTTGAGAAATGGCTCATTTTTAAGTGTAGGGTGCGAGTATTGGACACAATATGTTTTCCAGATCCATGTTAGAAACGGCAGAGACATCAACTGCAGTAATTGTTTCTGTTTTCAGCTGAATTTCCCTCAATTAAACTACACTGTATGTGAGATGAACTGTGGGCTAAGGTGAGCTAATTGCACTGCCTGGGCTGCCTTGAACGCTGGGATGAGGTTGGAAAGCAGGGTGGTTTTCTTGGGAGACACTAGGCAGTGAGCAGGCAAAGCCCTGTGCTCCATGGGGTCAGAGGAACAGGTAGTCATACCAGGAGGGCCAAGTGGAAGAAGCAGTTTCCTGGTAAAGAGCAGACATACATGGTAAACAAGGGTGTTAAAGCTTCCCAGCAGATGAAGAAGAGATGGAGAACAGATATAGAACTGTGTTTGTAAATGACTAGAAGCTGCATTGTGATGAGAAAGGAGAAGACATAGGTAGTCCTGGTTTAGCAGGAGATATTCAAGAGGAAGGCCAGGTTCCCCCATAGAGAGGAAATAATAGAACAGAAAAACACCGCTGATGGGAACCAGGCACTGAACAAAAGGTAATCAGAAAAGCCCAGTGATGGTGAAACATAAAAAAATCAAACTGAGAAAGGGCAGAAACACAAGAGCATAAGAGATCAGAGCAGCCACCCAGTCCTGCTAGAGCAATCATCCAGTCCAGATTGCCACCACTGCAGATGATTGTGAGATCAATGTTTGATTCAGAGGACTCCATGCAGCATATACTGTACCTCAAACTGTGAATTCCCCTTTGTAACAAATGCAGACTTGCAGTGAAAGATGAAATGACACAGCTTTGAAGTACTGCAGGCAGAGCAGGAAAGATCACTCGTCTGGATGCTAAGGTCATGCACCATGAGAAAGAGATTGTATTGTTTTGTAAGGAGTAGGCAAGAAAATCAAACCAAATCCTGCCACCCTAGACTTTCTCTTGGTGGCAACTTTCTTCTTGGCTCTAAATCTAGAACTCAGCTTACTCCTGAATGCCCAAAGACACACCAGCATGGGGCCAGATTGCCCACCGCCTATACTGAAAGCAAACGGTAAGAAAGATATCCTTCAAGGGAGGATTTTGTAGATTGGTATAATTCAAAGTAAAGAGGCTACAGAGCTGACTCTGGGGCACCAAGATGCTGTGTTAGGAACATTCAGCATGGGAAAAACATAGTAGAAAGACAACCTAATAGTAATAATTTTGATGAAGATTACAGATTAACAGTGGAGAGGAAATCGGATGCAGGAGCCTGCATAGGTGGAGACTATTCAGAGGTCATGATGGTGCTGTAAAGGTTTAGGGAGGGACTTGGTGTAGGTTTTTGCTTATTACTCCTGAGGAGAAAAGCTGTGGCACTTCTAAGCACTCAAATGCTTTCAGCCATGTAATGTTTGGATTAGGATCCACTTGAAGGAGCAAGGTGCGCACTTGCTGAGGTCAAATGTGGCAGAGATTTGCTAGTGCTTATTATAGGGCAAAAAGGAAAGAGGAAGAGTTCTTACTGCTCAGTTATTCACAAGTAGAAGAGGAGATTCTGAATGAGGAAATGAAAAGTATTATCTGAACAAAGCCATTCCTCCCAAAATGATAGCAATGGGGATAGGATACATAGGGGTGCCATTAGGAGGAGCAGCATATGGAAAACATGACACCTCGAGGTCAGGTGTTCCTGACGTGATGCTCTAGGAGGCTTTTAGAGGTACTTGGTCCTGCTCATTAGCAGCACATGGACTGGAAGGAGCTCCCAGCAGAGCTGCTGCATAGCACTGATTAGGGGGCAGGAAAGATTGATTTATGATGAATGAATAAAGAGGCAAGATTAAAGCGTGGCTAAATGGCAAGGAAGGGGGAAGAGCCTGTAAATATTTGGAGAGTGTTAATAGAGAGAAGGGATAAATTAAGGTGGAACAAGTGGTTTTAGCTATGAGCAACAGGATGAAATTAGAAAGGAATACTCAGGTTTTATATCTGTGGCCTTACATAAATAAGGGGCAGCCTAGAATAGCTGCTCCTTACTTGCTCCCTGGAGGATACCTTGTGCTGCACAAAGGCTGCTTTGAGCAGTCTGGATGTAATGCTAGCCACGTGAAATATAAGGCATTTCTACAGAATTGACAGTGCCATTCACACTCACTTCAGTTTGTTCCTCACTAGCCTCCCCGTGTAGACAACAAGTATTTATCAGTGTAACGTTCTTTTTTTAGCAGTGAGATTTAAGCCTGTGAAATAATCCCCTCATTGGACATGCAGAAGGAACTGCAATGCTTGGCAGATGTGAAAACTAGTTGGATGACAGAGAAAGGGATTTAAGTACAAGAACCTAAGGAAGGTTGGCTTCCAGATTTACCACCCTGGAGGAAGCCATACACCAAAGCAGCCTCATGCCTGGGCATGTGGCTGGGCACATGCCTGGGTACTGCCCGCACAACTGCCCACCAGGCTTAGCAGTGCACCAGTAGAAGTCTGTGGCATTTACTCCATCATTTTTCCACCCTGGTAAGGTCTTTCCTTGAGTGGAAAATACGCTTTTGCAGAAGTCACAGAGAACATTCTTGTTATGAATACATGAACTTAACTCCAACTCATCCATCTTAATAAGACTTAGATCATTTTCCTTGATGGTTCTGATTTTCTATCCCATTAATAATAAAGAAGCTTCTCTGCTTATCTATATTGCAATTCAACAATAAGTCTCAAAGGAGGATCAAGATCACTTTGGCTTTCCATCAATTTGATACTGATGCCTTTCTCGTTAAATAGCTTGTGTGTGAGATAGTGAAAGGGACCAGAGATTCATCCCCAGCACACACAGCTTTGAACCTGAATTGCTCTAAAGACAGCATGAATCTTCCAGCTGATGTCCATGGACTTTGTGTCATCTCCAAGAGTGCCTATCAGGGAAATTAAGGCCTCTGTTTTCACCAGATGCAAATCAGGATTCGGAGGAGTGAAGGTGATCACGAATACCTGGGCCCAGAAGATACCACTGAAAGGGTTTGCAGTCATTTTCCTGGTGCATATGATTCAAATTGGTGTCTCAGAAAGGGCTTGTTAGTCAGTGTTTGCTGAAAGGAATACTTCATGACAGTGCTAATTAAAATAAATGAAACTTGACTTTTCAAGATGATGGATTTTTATAGCAAAGTACAGTAGTTTGAAAACATCTTTAATTTAATTGCAAAATACTTTCTCTGGTTATTTACTTAAAATTGTCTCCCATTGCAGAGCTGCACCAGTATTTCTGGATGCACACTCTTGATTTCGACATTTTGCATTACATTATCAAGTCAATCTACCCAAATCATTAACCCCCAGCAGGAAAGATTTTTAATTATGTAGACTCACCAAGTCTTTTTCAAGAACTGTTTTGTTTCTATAAGTTCAACCATAATGAACTCATCTCATGGGGAGAGTGAGGGCACTGTCCTACACTTGATTTCATGAACCAGCATCTTGAAAGAGGCCTCCAAACGTGCAGCACGTTTCAGCAAATATATCTTGTCCACAACAGAAAACAGTTGAACACCCTAGAGAATCTCTGACCTCCTGGAAGGGAGTACTGATGGGCACTTCAGCAAGCAGGAATTTAATTTAGAGCAAACTGAGCCTGTTTTTTCTCTATAACATAAGCCAGTTTTATTCCAGTGTATCTCAGCTCTGATTTACATCTCAGGATGCAGTATCTGAATCAGGCTGAAGCTAGCAAAAAAGTGGTCATGACCTTAATTAGAGTCATGATTAGTCCTGCTTTTACATAGGTTAGAAAATGCATCAAAATTAAAAACAACATCAAAACCCATTTCTTTTCTGAAGCCAAAGCTTTGGAAAGAAGATGGAAGGATGACACTGCATTAGCTTTTAATAATCAGTGCTATTAATAAGTGTTGATTTGAGCCTTTATCCAGTGCCTTACCTCTCTCATATGGCCTCCCATGGTGAGCAGGGCAGCTTGGGGAAGTCTTGCTCAGAGTGTCAGCAGGGACTCAGCTGCTCATTCTGGGTTTGGAGTGATTGATGCTGTCTGGACCTTCTTCCTGGGGGAGGAAAACATTAGTATCGTAAATGCTGGAAAAATCAGTGAGTCAGCATGGACAGAACCCTGCAAAACTGTGCTGATTTACTCATCCGAATCACTATCATAAGCTGAGTAGCAGTTGAGAGAAAACAATTGCACAAAAGTGTGGTGTTCTGTCTGTTAATGTCATTGATGGGGTGAGGAGCAAGGATTTGTACCATTGCATGTACTATATATACAGGATGATAAATGACGCCAATAATCTGATAGGAACGGAGACATTTGAAGTGCCAGGATGTGCCCTCAAAAAAAGATGATACCAAATTCTTCTGCCTTGTGCAGCCAAGCCTCAAACACAAAACAGAAATGAAGCACTTCAGAAAGCTGAGTGCATTTTAATTGAATTTGGGGGACATGTCCTGTTCCTGGAGGCTCAGAACAACGAAGACATCAAAGCACAACTGGGAGGAGCAGGGCATTTTGTAGGCAATTGACTTTAGAGCTTTGAGAATGCCAGAGTACTGAAGTGATTCCCACTGTGAGGGATCATTATTTGGAAGTCCCAGAAGTGGATTGGGAGGCATCTTAGCATTTTATACAGTGAAATGTGTCATGGAAGCTTATACAAACACTTCTCTAGTTTTCTGGTACCTGCCTTATCATGTCTGTCCTCCTTCTGTCCTTGCAGAGAGGTGCTCCTTGGGAAGGGACATGAGGAAGGACAGAGAACAGCTGATAGTTCAGAGCTGAATTAACAAGTTTAACTCTTTTTGCAGGTATGTATGGCCAGTATAGTACAGTATAGATCACAAGTCATGTCTCTGAATGCAATGAGTACAAGCCAAATCAGGCATTTTCCTTCTGAAAAAGCTTTCATGCTCTATATTCTGTAGTGTTATAGATCCGTAAACCCCCAAGTTTATTAAAAATTTATGGAAGAACTACAGCTCAGTTACTACAGTTCATATTTCTACATTGAAGCACAGGGTGCAGTCACTGGCAGGAACCACACAGTGTTTTTACAGGTGTTTGGAAGTTTCTTTCATGACTATTTTTATCAAAGAAAGTTGACTTCAATTTTTGTTTTCTTTACTCTTTCATGTGAAGCCAATGAAATCTGAAATCTCTAATCTGTCAACGTGTGTGATGTTTTACTCAGTGTTTCTCATTGCTGTGTCAGATTTAGTAACAGCATCTCTATCTAGTGCCACAGATATGATTATTTATCTGCCCTATGCTGCACTCAAAAGTCCCATGTGCAGAATTATCACTGAGTATGTACCTGCTCTAAACATCAGTCTAATATCAGACAAGCCACAGTACTCCCCTTATAAATATGTGCTCTCTGATCATGGGAGTGGTGCAACCAGAAGCCCTTCTACACATTTCTGCTTTGGTTCACATCTTTCTTGCATTTCAAATTGGCCAGGATCTTACCAAAGACAAATTTGACACCACCAAGAAGAAACATGCTTTCCTCTTCACTTTTGTTACCTGCCTGTTACTATCCCCAAAGCTGTGGATGCTGGTACTACTAGCAGACATATGACTACTGAACACAGGAATGAAAGACGGGAGAGAGAAGAACAAAGGCAACTACTTCATTGCAGAACCCACTGGTGCAATGGCTAAGGACATGTTGTCTCTGTTGGGTTGTGTCAGGGATCTGCTGCAGCATTCGTAAGCTTTCCATCTGGGAGGTCTCTGGAGACAGCATAGTCTAGCCATGGCGATATATCATCATATGTCTGCATATGGGAAGACAACATCTAATTTAGAGAATGCAGAAAAATGCAGTGTATATAGTGGTACAAGGCAACTTTGCCTGATAGTTAGGCACGATCCTCCTGAGGCCCTTTAGGGAGACCAGTGGATGTTCTCAGGAGCTGCTGGGTGTGTGAGCTTCATAACGGGAATGTAAAAGGATCAAGAAAAAACAGTAAAACAGTTGCTCAGCTGTGTATTGTTTGACATAAATGAGGTAAAGATTGTGGATTTAATTAAAAAAAAAAAAAAAGAAAAGAAAGAAAGAAGAAAAATGCTTGAACCCGTTATCCTTTTGCGCTGGCATAAGTCAGGAAAAGCATGGAAAACAGCAGCCCAAAACTTCAGCTATTACCAATCTTTCTGGGATTTAAATGAAGTTGAAAGAGCTCTGCCCGTTTACAGGAGCTGAGGATTCGGCCTGACGGAATTACACAAGCATGAATATCCTGTAAGCCAAAAGAGAATTAGACCCATTATTTTTTAAAAAAGCAAAGCTTGATTAAGGATGGTCAGTGTAGGTTTAGAAAAAAGAACACTGTCACGCCTCACTAAACTTTGCTGTTCTGTTGAAACATGACTACCAGGGAGATATTACACTGCACTGGGATTTTCTAAAGCACCAATCAAGGAAGTGTGGTTTCAGAGAGTGAGGGGAACAGCACTTTTGTCAGTGTTAATTGCAAGCGTTAATAGGAGCCCTAGCACAGTTCACTGTCAGGTACTCTGAGGAAGTTGAAAGCACAAGTGCGCTTCACTTTAAAGGTGCAGACATGCAGAGATGGAGAGGCAGGATGGAGAATGGAGGGCCAGGGTCTGAGCAGGAAGAGGAGATGTGCTGATCACTCCGGACATGATCAGTCAGACGTTGAAGAGCTGTGATGAATCAAGGGGGGAGTTCGGAAGGCATTTCTTAAGATTTAAATGTAATTGACATGGATACCCCCAAGGCTTGGCTCTAATATTTGTGAAATTCAGAGCAAAAGATCCATTGTTTTTAAATGTGTTGTATAAAACACAGATTTCTCAGCAGAGGTGCATCAGCAGGTACTTAACAGTAAAACACAAAGCTGGCATTGCAAATTAGGCATGTTTTGGGTGCAGCCCTGTAAAAAAAATCACATTAAAACCTATGGAAGATGTTAGCCTGCTGAGTCTTGGTTCCAGACCTGACAGCAGTCACCACTACTACATACAGGTAGGGACTTTCACTGGGATGGGCTGCATCAGATAAATCCAGTTTACTGTTAAGGTTCACTGGTAGCTTTTCAGCCACTATCAGAAAGGAGGTACCAAACATGTCTGGTACCAAACATGTCCTACACCAGCCCTTTACTTTAAAAGTCTTGGAGTTATTTTCATAGTCATATCCTGCATCAGAGAGCCTCACAGAACAACTTCATACCACCCAAAGTACCGTAGTGTTATCAGAGATATTTACGGAATTGAAGTTGATTCCTCTTTTTGTTTCTTTGGTGTTTTGCTTTCTTTTTTTGTCTTTTTGTTTGAGTGGAAGTTCCAACATAAAATACTGGGCAAATGAGGCCAATATAGAATTTCATCACTACCAAGACCTCTATTTCAGCTCCCTGGTTTTAGTGGCGAAGGGTAAACATGATCAAGTAGTCTTTTAGATGTGGCATTTTACGTTACTTACCACATCTCCTCTTATTCTGGTTTCTATCAAATCATCTTTAATATTGAAAGATTCCCTTTCAACCGAAAAGTTTATTAGAGGCCAATGCCTCCTTGCATCCTTGCATTCACATTCCCCTCCGCTGATGCAGCTCCTGCAGGTACTACGTGCTCTGTCTCCCTTCATCATTTCTAGAGATAGGAAACACAGTCAAAATATCGCAGATCCCCATCTCTGGGAATTGAAGCAGCTGCCAGGGATTTCAGCTAACACCACAGAGCTCCTGAAAAGTTGAGTGTCTTCAGAAGACATCTTCTGCCATTCCTACTGCAACGCACCCATGTTTTTTCTCTCTCTTCAGACTAACTGCTTCTGTCCCTCCGCTTGACTTGTTCATTGAGAGAAAGCCAGGACTTCACGGCATTTATACTTTCCCACTCCTTCAAAGGGCAAAAAAGAAAAAAGGCTTAATATAGCCTGAGAAACAAAGACAACAGCATGGGTAAGTAAGAAAGCACAGGTGTAATTTCTGAGCACAGTAAGAAGTCTTTTAAAAGCTCTTAAAAGAGTAGTGTGTACATATTTACCACTACTGCAGCTGACGTATAACCACAGGAGCCCTGCACTACAGGGATAAAATGAGAACTTGTGGAGGGCTATTGAACACCGGAAATTTTCACAGTGCGGCAGAACAAAATTATTTGGCACTAGGGGGGTTCTCTAATTTTGGTACACTGAGAAAACAAAACAGTGCCTTTGTCCAGACTAAAATTTGCTCACCAATGGACAAAACCATCTGCTGCCTTTCTCAGATGTGACCTGGGATATGAAGGCTAGCATTTGTCATTTGGGTTGGTCAAGAAAATATGCAGTGATACTCATCCATGTGTCACTAAAGGCCTGTTTGATTCTAATTTGTTTCCTTTACCTGTGTAACTTCTCTTAATTGTCCCAGGGATTACACTTTGGCATGTATTTAAAAACGTAAACAGATTTTCAAAGCTAGCTTTGAAGCTCAGGGGGTCTCCAGTATTATAAACAACTGAGCTGATAAAACCCTTGGAACATTTGCTGGGAAAGCAGATGAGAATGCTCCTGAGATGTGAACAGCTTCAACAGCAATTGCAAGGCCATTATGCCTTGCAGCCCAGTTCCATTGCACTTGCCTATTATAAAAGGTGATCTTGCACCAAATTTGTAGGGCAGTACAGATTTTGTGGAGGACAAAGCCCCAGTCACTCATCCAATTGGTCCATCAGGCTAAAAGCTAGGGACCTACCACGTGCATTTTGCAGTGGGTTACAACTTGTGCTTGACGCCTGGTAGGGCTTCACCCTACTACTGCTGGGGCTGTTGCCAGTGATACCATTGATTTGAAAGGCTGCAGCAAGATGCCTCGAAAGGTGATCGCATTTTCATAGCTGAAACTAGAGTATCTAGAGTTATTAAATGACTTTTTCTTCTTATTAAATTTTGATAATTTTCTCTGATAAAATATGGCTCTGGAAGATTGCTGTTCCAGGTTGCAGCTTTTGCCTTGCTCCTGACGCTAAGGTTTTAAAGGTGTGATCCTGCAAATTACTCCCTGAGTAAGGATTTTTATGCAAATGGTCCAGTTAACTTTATACAAGAAAGAGTTTGCTGGGTGTTGTGGTTTAAGCT
>WYDI02023615.1:21912-40781 GCA_009867235.2 Psittacus erithacus | reverse complement strand
CTCTTCTCTTCAATTCACGCACCCGTTCCTCCAAAACTGAAGTAGGTTTTCCATCCCACGTCATCATGTCTTCTCCGCTATCCCGCAGGTAAAACACTGGATCATGCCATTATCCCTAGGCTTACAATGGAAACACAACTGACCTTTAGCTGTAATGAGTACCAATAAAAAAATAAATGTGACAAAATTGCCTGGATCTTTGCAAGCTGATACAAGCTATGCCATGTTCTGGTAGGGGACAGATCTCCAAACAGGCTGAAGGAGTTAAGTCATTTCACGGTGTTAAATAAAAAGCTAATGGACAGCAGATATAATGCATGTTGATAATCAAGTGTGATTTGGCAGCTAGGAACGAAAAAGCCCAAATATCTAAACCAAGCTGTATGGAAGTTATTATAGGAATATTCCCATAGCTTTTGCAGCTGCACCCAAAAACCCAAAAATAAATAAACCATGATGCTGGAATGTAATACAAAAGAAAGAGAAATCAAAACAGATAGTGCAGTTGGTATGTAAGGCGACAGTGCGATTGCACCTAAAGTGTGGCATGTTGAGTGCTGCAATCACTGTGCAATGTAAATATGCAGCAGGCTATGAGAAATGTAGCTGAGCACTGCGCTTATGAGACTAAGGCAGGATGAACTATCTGGGCGAATTTGTGTGTGTGAAAACAGAGCAGAAAGATCTCCAATATGACATCAAATTCAATTCAGCTATCTGCTGGTGAAGGACAGTGAGCCAATGTCCTCCATCAGGTAAGCAGGTTACCAGCACTGAAGGTAAAAGTGCAATTTATAGATGGGTTGTCAGACCAATGGTTCTTAGCCAAGACCTTGCTATCTCTTACCTCTTAGTGCTTTCTCTCCCCTTTTAGTCCAAGTGATAAAGGCTCAGCATGGCTCAACCTGTAACACTGACCAAAGACGTCCTTGACACCAGCCAGCCATGGCTCCCTCTCCCCTCATAACCAAGCATTAGCATTGCTAATTCGAGCACTTGCCATCACTCTGCAGCTACAAGAAAAACAGGTCAGCAGCATCACTGCCACTCCACAATTCCCTTTGCTTCATTTCCACTCCATTTCTCCTCCCTGTTTGTGCCTGCCAGTGTCTCTGCTCCATCATTCACTGAGTGCTTCTTCTTCATTTTTTTGCACTGCTCTCGTTCTGCCTTCTCTTCATCTCTTCTTTGTCCTTTGCTACCCAATTATACAAGTGGCTTTTTTTCTTCATTTACACCCTTTTACCTTTTCTCCCTGTCTTCTTTCTTTCTTTCCATTCTGTGACAGTATTTTTTGATGCCTTCCCTTTTCCTCTGTCATTATTACCCAGCTGCATTGTCTATTGTGTTACCTGCCATTATCCCCAAATATATTTTGATATATTTTCCCCTTTTTTCCAGTCCACCTTTTTGTTCCTTTTAGGGCACCAGAAAGCAGAAAAGGTTAGAGAGGGAAACTGAAATGCATTTCAGTAGTTTTCCATCAGCCTGTGTATAAAGCACTTTTTTTCCACTTGATGAGAAAGCAGTAATCAGTTTCCCCCTGCATCAAGCTCTTTTACACAGAGGTGGCAGTAAAAAGAAGCCAAATAGATTTCTAACTGGCCTCTCCCTTATCTCTGCCTCAGTGCCCAGTGAACCCACAGCCTTTTAGTTTGCTGTGGCTGTTGCTTCCATGTGAAGCAGACACACAGTTGAGGGGGATGAGCAGCATTACAACTCATCAGTGCTGGTGCTGGATGATCCTGGGCGGGATTGTAGCTTGGGCACTGTGGTTTATTTCCCACCTGGAAAACTTGGTACAATAGCAGGGAAAGGAGAGCTCTAACTTTGCAACTTCTGAACTGGTGGGAAAAATGGAAGATAAAGGAGGAATTGCTTCAGTACTAAAATTCAGCTTTGATCTTCTGAGTGACCCTTAGATATCCCACCTGTAGCAACAGGAGTCCAAAAATAACAATATGTGTGCAAAGAATGGGTCTGCTATAATGCGGTATGGACTGAAATGCAGTTTTCAACCTGTAAAATACAATGTGCTCTCCTATTCAGCATTGCTGAAGAAATCAGAGCACCATCTGGAGACCAGTTTCTGCTCCTAACACACATCCTATCAGCTCCCTTACTCTTCTGCAACAGCGGCCACGGACCCAGCTGGTGCAAATTGCCCTCAGCAGAGCCATTCCCTGCGCTCCAGAGCCACTGATTTGGAGGGGCTGAGGCTGCCAGAGCTCACCAGATTTGCTCCAGATCAGCGTATCCTACAGGTAAGAGGCCAGGACCAGGTACATGTCTTCCTTGAGCCTGTAATAACTAGGTCAAAGACCCAGGGCTGGCCAACTGCATGTTTCCCCTTCTCCACAAGCCATACCGTGTAGCAAGGAGGTGTGTGCCTGCTGTGGCCCACGGCGAGCCAGGCACTGCATCAATGCTGTAAGCATTTCTGCAAGTTTAGGTGGAGATGAAACAAAATGTAATCCTGAAATTATGCCTAATAAGAGGAAGGGAAAAGGAGAACATACAGCCAGAAGGCGAAAGCCCCATTATGAAAGATTTGGTCTCCTGTTTTTCTTTAAAATATAATTTCAGTCAAATGGATCTTATTTGCACAGTTGCAATTGTCATTTTGTCTCTTTTCTGCAGCCACGCAATACTTTCATCTCTGATGAGGAAACAGTGTAACTGTCTTTGTCTCATTCTCTATGTTTGCTATGGTTCTCTGCTTTCTTCCTCAGCACCAGGAAAAAAAAAAAGCACCAAAGAAATAAATATGAGCCCCTCATCTAAGGCACAGTACCAGAGGTTTAGTGTTGACAGTGTGCTTTGTCACTTTGGCTCTGGAAAAGGCTTACAAAAGCTTTATTAACAGGCTCATTAGCACGGCCTGATTTACTTCTGCAGACTTTACTCTTTTACTAGTTTCCAGGAGCATCAGCATCAGTTGCAGGGCTAATGAATTCACTCAGATTTGCATGCTAATGAAACTCCCATGACTCTCTGTGCTCTCTACTTCAAATCGATCTTTGCTGTTGCTTGAGGAATATTAATAGAAATAAAAGTAAAGGGGAGCACCAGGCATTTCAGTTGGTCTTGCTGTAATCCAGAGCTGCTGTGTAATTCATATTTCATACATTACACTGTTTCAGATCTTATTTCTTTCATGCCTTATTGACTCTACTGTACAGGAGACATCACCTTTAGGAAATTCCTAGTATAGCAGTTGGCCAGAGACTCAAGGGACTACTTACCTAAATCGTACTTGAGCTCTCAATAAATAGGTCAGTCACCTAAAAGTGCTTCCTGACACCAGTGCAGTTCCAGCTATTTTTCTCCAAACACATGGATTTCCTTTGCCTTCAACAAAACCAGACACTTTTTGACTTCTTTTGCCTATGCTGCCTTGGCTGTACAGCGCATCAAGCAAAAATGGGGTGAGGAAGCTCTCTTAAATGAGACCTTAAACTCAGTTGGGATAAGGGACCTGATCCAAGGGTACTCTCTGGCTTCAGCCAGGGGCTGCAGCCATGCAGGGAGCAGAGGCATTTCTGGGCATGTGACAACAGGCTTTCCAGCTTGGAGCAACAAGGGTGCCAGTGCCAAGCTTATTCCTCAGCTTCTGGCAACCACTGGAAACCATCTTCCCTAACCTGTCAATTCCTTGCACTGCAGCTGCCAATATATAAATCAATACATCATCCTGGAGCATAATAATTGCCATTTCATAAGCTAAAAAGTCAGCTGGTGCCTGAATGCCTTTTTAACAGGGGCTGCTTTGTTGTGAAAGAAAAGCAAAAAGAATTCGGAAGTGCAAGGAAGGATTCAGAGCCCCAAATCCCCTGTTCTGGTAGGTCTGTAGGATGCCTACCCCGCAGGATCAAACTAACACACTCAACCAAAACAAACAGATGTGATGCTCCTCTGTTAATTGAAGGTGTTTCTCTTTCGCCCCTGCTTTAATTTTAGCCATAATGACTGAAGCGCTGGAAAGAAGTCCCATTGTGCAATTGTGTTTTTGCAAGAATATTTTTGGCTTCTGAAAGTGCATTTAACACATCCAAATTCATGAAAAAGAGGATTCTTCACTGAGCAGCCTCCCCTGCCTGCTTTCCTTAATTTGGTACAATAGCAGAGCATACATTGAGATTAAAATGCTCTTTTGGATGCTCAATTGCAAGAAATCATTCAGTAAAAAAAGCAGGGCACCATTTTCACGTTATCTATTACGAGTGAGAATAATCAGAAAGCTCCATTTTGCTTGTGGCAAAAATAATACAATTCCTACATACTTTTTGTTCCCCCCGCCTCCTTTCTTCTTTATTTTTTTTTTTTTAAACAGAAGTAAAGAAAATTAAATAAAATTGAAAGCAAGCCTTGGACTAATTATCCTTTTCTAAACGACTTCATATTGTAAAATAACCTATTGAATGCATAATGAGCATCATTACCACCAACTGCTTGCAAGTGGAGGAAAGAAGAGCGGTCATCCTGTCATTATCAGCACTTGCTTTGTGAATGAGGCAGGGTGCCAAGATAAAGCAAAGAGCAAGCCAAGCTCAGAGCCTAAACTTTTATTTGCATTCAGTAGCACCTCAACCTTTCCTCCAACTCCAGACCCTCGCTGTCCTCTAGTGAGCTCAGAGGGCCTCAGATGCTGTTTGCAGCATGGACACGTGTTCTGGGGGATTGGCAGCTTTTCCAGCTGGGAGCAAAGGTCTGGGCTTTATCTTCTGCTGTGGGATGCTTGGAGGGGAAGTGTGCGTTAGGGCACACACCAGGGTGGAGGTGAGGATTCCCACCCATGACCCTGTGAGCATTTTTTACTGTTTGTAGCAGCACTCCCTGCAAAGTGGAATGATTTCCTGGGAGAGGTTGGAGGAGCAGAGCCTAAAGCCCATTTCTCCTCCCAAGCCCCAGCCAGGCATCTCCCACAGGCTCATACACCCCTTCCTCTGCCCAACCTCACTGCAGACCTGGAGGGTGCTGCAGATAAAATTCCCATTTCCCCTCCCTTCTCATCTTTCAGGCCAAATGGAAGCTAATGCCAAGCGCAAAGTGCGTAGACTACACTTTCACAGAGATGAAAATATTCAGAGAGATTGAAATACTCCTCCTAAGTTAGGAATGTTCCTAAATCATATGTGCTGGATAGTTTCCCTGCTTTGAAGCACTGTAAGTCCAGTTGCACTGCCTCACGGGTGCTCTGTAACAGAGGTGCAATGAGAGGCCATGGGAGATGCCTGCTCCCACTGTGTTCCCTCCAGTCACAATTTGGCAAATCTGTTTCATGCTTGAAGGCTAAGAGGTCATTTGGAACAGTTTGGCCTGGATCACCCTGAATGAAAACATCCAATCAAGTTCTAATTGTGACAAATTATATTAGTCTGCATTTGTGCAACTTGCATAGCAGCAACTTAATTCAGGCTGTGCTTAGGTTGTGAAAACCAGACAAGGCTAAAGAGGTCCCTTCCACAAGCAGGGAGATGTGTGTAGGAGATCTGAGCTTCCCCACTGGCTCCATCCTGCTCCACCTCCCTGGCTTGATCATAAGCATGCTGTCGTCTCAAAGTACTTATGTACTGTTATCTAGATACTGCCTAAGGGTTCCACAATATTACCCAGGTTAGTCCCACTCCGTGTTCAACACTGACTGGAAGTCCTGAGAAGAAAGAATATCTGGTCTGTAATACAGAAAAACATTAAAATGAGGTGCAAGAAAGAGGAACGTGATGGGGTTGCGTATCATTGACCCAGTATTCCCTGCACCTATGAGGAAGGTTCACTGGACCTTCAAATGTTTCTGCCTAGACCAAAATGTGACAGTGAACCTAAGAAAAAAACCCCAAAAGTGGAAAAAAATCCTAAAATTAATTTTCCTACACGACATATTTTAAAGGGCACTGTCAATTTGCTTTATAATTACATTTCTAAATCACTGGAAGATTACACTGAAGGGTGAACTTTACAAAACTTGAGTATTTTTTTTAAAAATTGAAAACCTTTTTGGGGATTTAAATACAATCCTTTGGTGCATGTAACAGCAAGAACAAGGATATGGCTAGAATATGCTACCCTTGTTCCTGATCATTTGTACTTCTGATTTCCCATTGAGGCCACTAAACCTCATGGGATTCACTGGCTCCTTCTCTAGGAATGAGGAGCATGGTTAATCACAAGTGCTCAAGTCTCCCCAAAACTATGGCACTGCCCTCATTCCTCAGCATCATGAGAAAAGGCTTGGAGTGTTAATATTTGAGGCAAGAGGTTTATTTTGCTATCTGGCTTTTGAGCCTCCCAGATATCCCCACTTCATGCCTTCAGGCTTTTCTCTGCAAGGAGGAAAGCTTGAAGTATCTTAACTAAGATGTAAGTTTCTCACTTTATCAAATTGCTCAAGGTCTGAGAGACAAACTGGGTGTCAAGAGACTCAGCAGAGATATCTCCAGGACTGCCTTTGGGGAAAAATTTGTTCTGGAAACACTGAAATGAGCCAAAGGGATGAGATCCTGCATGTGTGGGCACCTTCCTTATGTCCCAAGCCTGAATTCTACCTTGTTTCCACACCCTGTGCAAACACAGCAAATCTTGGCTAAATATGTGCTATAGCTATTCAGGGGCTACTCATGGACAGGTAGCTGGGTTAAACAAAGATGTGATTTAAATGCACCCTGGCTAAAACATATTAAATTTTAACATCGCTACTCAACATTGAAATCAGGCTGCTTTTATTTGAGCTCCCCATGCTGCATGATGAAATCCAGTTTAACTAGTTAACTTTTCCATGTGAGCAAACTCATCAACTGGTCTTAACAAGGCAGAAGAATAAAAGCACAACGCAGCTTGACTTTGTAGTGGTAGGGCTTGCCAAACGCATGTAGGAAATGATGGAGCTCCCTGTGCTCATCCATTACAGGAGTCTATGTTAGGTTCTTCAAAATCTTACAAGCACAATAAGCTAATGCAGTCTCTCAGTGCAGGTAAGATTTATTTCTCTCTTTCTATAATATATATGGACCCAGATTCTCTGCTTGTATAATCCATTGGCTTATGTGGATTTACAACAAATATTGGCATTTGATCTATGACTGGTCTTGGTCTTTTGGTTCTATTTTGACTGAAAGAAAAAAGTTCAGAGGGCAATTAATAGAGAAAAACTAGTTTCATGTGTATTGAAGACAAGAAAATTGCAGTCTGGTATCAAGTAGTCATCTAAATAAATAACCCTGAGAAAACCAATTACTTACATAGGAGGAAGCTATTGGCAGAGATGTAAGTACACTTACGCCCCATCAGACTAAAAAGCCAATATGGGTGTATAAAAAGGGTATGCAGTTACTGAAACAGTATTTCAATTCACTGGTTACAATTAAAAAAAGAACAATCAAAATTTAAGATAATCTTTCAGGTGGGCAAAAGCTGCATCAACAGCACTTGGTAGGAGCCAGTTGTGCCAAAAGCCACCAGGTAGCACAAAGCTGCGACTGCTGAAGGTTGTAGGTGACAGGTGATGAGTGACAGGGTAGCTGTAGCCTACAGGAGCATGAGGTAATAACCTGGAGAATTCGGGGAGACAAGAAACATCCTTCCACCTGCAACAGAACACCTCACATAAACTATGGAAATATATGTATATACAGCACATTTAAATTAACTTATAAGCTACATTGAAAAATTAGGTTTCATGACTCTGAACAGACAGAGAGCTTCAAATGGTTTTGCTCCTAATATGAGCACGTTGGTGATTTTAAGAGCATTTGGTCTACTGAAACAAGATGTGGCCTGTAATAATAAACAGCAATCCAAAGATTTATCTAAATATGTTTGTCAGTTTCCCCGCCCTTTGCCTCTCAATATGTACACAACACAATTGAGACTATACCCTGCAAATTACCACCCTCTGTGGGGTTCTCATGTTAAATTATTTCAAATAAGCAAGGCCAAATGCTCTCAACTTAGCCAGAGATAATCAACTAATGTAAAGCAATTTTCAACAGTTATATTTTACTTCTTCAGGCTCTTAAAAAAACCCCAACAAAACAATAAACCAACAATCAAACCCACAGAAAATGGGGGTGGAAAGAAATAAGAAATGTCATCTATTGCTTGCCACTGTTGGACCAGCTATCACGTGCATTGTTATTTATTAAAGTAAGCAGTGCTGGATACCAAGCCCAAGCCATCCTTTCTGATTCAACAGCAGCAAGATGGGGCTCGAAACCCCCCTGTACTTGACATTGCTATGGAGACTACGTGGATGAGATCTTTCTCATTAGTTGGGCAATCCATCGCCTAGTATAAAGCTGCAGGAATTAGTTTCACTTCCAGGGATTTTTAATTACGCTCAAATACAAGTGCACCAGTCAGACAAGGAAGTTGCATTCCTTCCATAATTTCAGTTCATGGCACTTTCTCCTTAAGGCATTATGTTTGCTGTTTGAATTGACTTTCCATTTTCAGTAGCCGTTTCCTTCTGTGGCATAACACAACAAATTTCAGTATATTCAGATACTTAGTGCAATAGAGATGAAATTTCATATTTTACATAATCAAGTTCTGAGCTGAAAGTCCTGATTTTAAACATATCCTTGAAAAAGAATGGGGATTTCTTTTTCCTTTTGTTTTGTAAGATATGAGCCATCATTTTTTAAATAATTGTGTAACTCTGCTTTGCTATTGCCAGTATGCCCTTTTATCAGTTAAACTAATAGGGCTGGAGAATGAAGCCCCCAAAAGAAATCCTCCAGATTAGAGAAATAAATACAGTAAATGGTGATAATTAAGTCACTGGGGATAATAGAGATTATCCAATTACTATCTATAATACTTTGGCTTGCAGATAAGAATATGTAGAGCTAATCCTTTCTAATAATAATAGTAATAATTGAAAAAAGTAGGGTAAAAAAAGGACAAAAAGCCCCCAACCTAGGAATTATTAGATTTCTTCATAATCGAAGGTATTTTGCCAGATTATTTGCTTAATTTGAGGTTTTTCAGGTCTAGAATAATTTTATAGGCAACTGTTGCAACACTTGGCTCTGAGGAGGTGGAGATACTCTGGGTCAGGACTGAATTCCCTGCCTCAGGTCCTGTGGAAACCCTGCTGTCCCCTGGGCCCAAACTAGGAAGGGTGCATGTACTTGTAGCACAAGACTTAGAGTAACAACAGGTGAACTAAAAACGAAGAAGAGATGGGTTCAATCTAGAGTTGTGTTCTGAATTCTGATAACAAGTTTAGGACAGAAGCATTATGCTAGCAGACTGTGCTGTACAAATAGACCCTCAAATCCCCCATGAACTGCAGTGGTATTCTTTTGTGGTAGATTGTGTAGGCATTCACTGCCATGCAGTCAAGCTGTCACTGTGCTAACGAAAGATGGTTGACCTCCTGTGACCAGATCAGGTACTAAGGGTGAGGTTTTGGTCTCAAACATTTATCAGCCTGAGACAGCCTATGTCATAGTAGCTAGAGTCTCTAATTTAGCAAATGGACTAGGGACATGACCCAAACCCCAGAAGGCATTGGGTAAGTTTATGTATCCAGGATAAGGATAAAGCTCCTCCATTGTCGAGGAGGCCACTACAATTTTGTTCTTACTTTTGGTATAAGTCAAACTTAGGGTCAAGTTTGACTTTTGTTATAAGTTAAACTTAATTTTTAGGGTCCCTTTTGGCACAGGTGATTTAAGGGAATCTAAATATGGCCCCTAGCAAGTCAATTAAGGATGTGTTTAATTTTAACATGTGCATAGTTCCGTTGGATCTTATCCATGGAAATCAATGGTGAGGCTGATGGCGGTTTGATTGGCTTCGGATCAGAGCCAGCAATTTTGATTGTAGAGATCGAATGCTTAAAATTAATTATATGACTAATGCTTCACTGGATTAAGGAATCAATTAATGGAAGTGGGGTGCTTGTTATAAGGTTTTCATTAACTTTCATGCAGATTTTCTTCCAAAACACAAACTGCATATTCATTGCCCTTGAATGCAACAAGGTAACTTGGAAAAAAACATGAGAGAGTTGATATAACCAGAATCTTCTAATGAAGCCATTGTAAAGTGTATGTGATTCTCTACAGAAAATTGAATCTTTGCATTGAAAGATCTCATGCCAAGTCCTCATACCAAAAAAGTAAGTTCCAGAAAGCTGTTCCAATCCTATTTATGCCAAAAGCCCTTCAGAGCAATCTGGGATAGACAGAGCTGGAAGGCAGTCGTCTTCACAAGCAAATCAAAGGATCAGAAATGATGTAGCAAAGTGCAACCTCTTCTCCACACATCTTTTCTCATCTCTGAGTAGCTTCTGGAGAAAAAAGCATCCTTCAATAGTTCAACTCCTCCTTAACACAGGCCTCTACAGGAGCATCCTTGCTTCCACTGTTGTTTAGTCCCACTAGCCCAGCAAAACTCCAATTCATGTTCAAGGCTCCCTGTGCATTCAGAAAAAAAGCCCCAGATCAGGTACTGGCCCTCTGCTGAGGCCCAGAAGCTGCTGTAGGAAGGGATGGCTCCTAGGGCAGATTTTAGTCTACCCAGCTAGCATAGGCTTTGACGGGCTGCACTTTATAGCAGTATGGTTTTATTCCTTGGCCACAAAAGGAGCTCCGGAGGAATTCCACTCCTAATGGCCCCACAACATCAGGCTTCAGCTGCGGAAGGGGAGATGCCTTTGGCCAGCAGAGCTAGTGTATGCATCCATATGCATGCAGATGACTGTGGCATTGGAGCAGCGTGTTAAGCCACAAAATGTTTCCGTAAATATTGTTTCACACTTGGGTGAGCAAAGCATGCTTTTATCTGAGAGACAGAGCAGGGTGTAAATTACATTTTAATTGAGAAATTGCAAATGCCAGCTTTGGCTTCTTTTATGTTTTTTCTTGGTTTTATTTTGTAACTAGAAAGGCCTCATTGTTAATAGGGATAGCTCCCTGCATTGAGCCCACTCTCATTTTTGCAGACTTTCCCTCCTTCCATCTGGCTTTGTTTGCCAGGACTCACCTCTTCCTTCCTAATAAAGATGTCTTCAGGCCTGCATCATTCCTGAGACTTGCTCACTTGCAGCTTGGCAATCTCCCCCTGCAACAGTTGCCGGCTGAGAGAGGGTGATCTGGCTCTCCCTTTGCCCTGCTGCCACTTCCCTCCGTGCTGCTAGGCAAAAGACAATCTGCTGAGACCCAGCCTTGTCACCTGGGAGTGGAAATCAATAAAAGAGGTTCCATTGGGAGCCTTGGCATGAAATGGTTTTTACTGTACAATCTCTGAGCATGATTCTCCCCTCTCCAGAGCAGCTGGCAGCATTGCATCCATTAAGGGGCTTACTGGAGCGTCTCTCAGATTCAACACCAAACTGCTGCCATCCATTTGGGTCATGGTGTGGTGCAGATTCTCCCCCATCCTAAAATACCATTCTTCTCAACATTCCTCCCAGCATTCTGCCCAAAACTGGGAGCACAAGGAACATCTTAAGGCTGTGTACCTTCACAGGTCTTTGAATTATCCTTATTTCATACAGGTCACCGTTGCACCCAAAAGGACCACAATTCATCTAAGACTTGGCAGGATTGTGACGTCCTATAGGATCTCTCTCTTTTCCTGCCAATAGTTTGTAGCCCAAGAAGAGAACATCCTGATTTCTGGAGCTTCAGACGTCCCCACTTGCTGGGAAGCTTCCATTTAGGAAGGGAGCAGAGAACAACCTCATTCCTCAGTTCATTTGGTGAGCTTTCAAGCACAGGAGTTGGATGTGGCCAGGCAGGAGGTAAGGGCATGAAAGGGGGAGGAGAACACGGCCAGCTGTACTAAATCACTGCTTATGGTGGTCAGCTTTTGCTGGCAGGTCTCTGAGAGAGCCCAGGCTGGAGGCACAGAGCTGTGCACCCCTGATGGGAGATGCAATGGGAGCATGAAGCACTTCCAGCTGGGAACTCAAAACCGCAATTGCAAATTGCACCCTCGGTGCTCAGGGGAGTGAGTCAAACCCATTAGCCAGCTAATCCTCACAACACGCTTCTGTAAGGCTACTATTCTGTTCTGGAGAGGTGTATGATCTACTGATTACACAGTATCCTAACATGCCAAATGTATGCTTGAAATCAGTAAACAATAAATATTTAATTAGCCGGTCATTTTGACAATAACAACAGGCAACAATTATACTGGCTTTTGATTTCCCGTTCATTTAGTTGTCAGTCTTATATAGTTACAGTTAAAAGGCATATCCTGCCTTAACCACAACCTTTATCAAGATTGTGAAGAGGATATTTAGGTTTGATATGAGCTTTTGATCTATGTCTCTGATTTCTCCTGTCATTGAGCAGATTGTAAGCATGACTAAAATAGCCATTAATATAATGTGGTTTGAATTCGAAAATTGGAAGCTTATTTTTTTCAGTCTAACAGTGTCAACCAAGATTTCAGAGAGCAGTCACACTTGGGAATAGTTATGATTCAATCTGAAACTGTTGATCTACTCCATTCCCACCAGGACATTTCTCACCTCGCCTGTCCATGTATGCTCTGCTTTCCCACATTGAGCCTTCTTCCACCTTCACCTCTCTGACTCCTCCTCTTTACTCCTCTATTCCTGTTTGAATGCAGTCCTTCTGCTGAATCCAAAAGATGCTTGCCAATGAGGTATCAAATTTCTGAATGGAAAATGGAAGAATTAAGCCACTTATAGAATCATAGAATCCCAGACTGGTTTGATTTGGAAAGTAACTTAAGATCATTCAGTTCCTACCCCCTGCCATGGGCAGGGACACCACACACTAAACCATGTCACCCAAGTTCACAGCTTCTTTGGGCAACCCATTCCAGTGCCTCACCACCCTCACAGTGAAGAACTTCTACCTTACAACCTTTCTTATAACCTGAACTTCCCCTATATAAGTTTGAACCTGTTACCCTTTGTCTATCACTACAGCCCCTAATGAAGAGTCCCTCTTCAGCATCCTTGTAGGTCTCCTTCAGATATTAGAAGTCTGCCCTTCAAATACTGGAAGGCACCAAATTGAATTTCCATGCCATCTATGTTTGCATCTGCGCACTCTATATTCCAATTAATCTCCATTCTTTGTCTTTATGTGAATCACCAAGTTTTTCAGGTGGAATGCCTTCTTGGCAGGTTTAGTGGAGAAGCCTAGGGCTGGAAACCAAACTATTCTTACATATCAAACCTACCCCATCCCATATCATACACCTTAACAGAGCAGCCACGTAGCAGTGTGGGGGCAGGATTAGGTGGGACCTTCTCCAACTGCAGATGAGGCTCTTCCTGCCACTGACAATGATGCATCTACTCTTACAAATTAAACAAGGCTTCTTTTACACAGCTGTCTGCCAGGGTGCAAAGGTATGATAAGGAAAAGAATGGGGATTTTGGCTGATTGAATTCAGAGCACCAGACTGTAAATGAGGAGACTTGGTTGTAACCACAGTTCTGCTGAATGGCTGTCTGACTGCAGACAAGTCATTTCACATTTGTTTCCTTTTCCATCCTTTTCTATGTTGCCTAAATGAATGTGAGATCTTCACAGCACGTTAATATCTCCCTAATGTACCCCAGTGGCATTTAACACTGTGCAGCTATCACACTGTTTGAGGCAAGTAAGCACTATTATAAAGGATGATGTACGTATTAGGCTTATAAATATTACCCCTTTTTACACGTTTTCCTTTCACTACCACAATGCCACATCCTGCCCAAAGCCTTCATATAATGGTAAAGTTTTAATTCCCATTTTACCATGCCTTTTTAGATTTTAGCAAATGTCGAAGTTTGTTCCAATTTAATTTTGCCTTTGACAAGACATGAAAAGGGAGCCCTGAGTCTGCCCATGCGACGGAGGTAACATCCTGCAAAGTGAATAGATTGAATTGTAAGAATCAGCTCTGAATCAAATCTGTCATTTAGACCTACTAATCAAAACGCATTTACAGCCACGAGGAACTTACAGAACATGTACACAGTTTTAAATATCCCATTGTAATGTATTGTAAACTTTAATTTTAAACAAGACAGCTTAAAAGCTTTATGAGTTTGATTGATGATATGCACTCTATATTGATGGCTGAAAACAACATACTGTTATTTATTGCTTTGTCTTGCTAACAACAAAGTTCAGAATTATATTATATCTTACAAAAAGCTTTACTATTGTGCTACTGCAAAAGTGACATTAAATAAGGATAATAGGCCTAAGCCACAACTTCACTTTGAAACAGCTCTGGAGATTACATATTTACATACCCCAGGCACAGAGGCTGCTGTCAGCACCGGGAGAATGCTCCAGCTCTCCAAAATATGAGAATGAGAACATACACAGAGGAAAGGATGGAATAATTTTGGAAGCTGAACTATGCAAATTCTCCTTTGCCAGCAGTGCTGTGGGGCTAGTGGAGAACTTTGAGGTTCAGGAGTCTCCAGATGGGCTGGTAGAGGTGAAACCCCAAGTGAGTGAACAGCCCATGGGTCACTTTTGAAAACCCTGCTAGCAATGCTGAGCATTGTCCCCATGCAGAATTCCACTTCTACAGGGGAAAAAGCAAACCCAGCAGTTTTCTTTAATAGAGCAGCATTAGTACTTCATTTTCCCTGCTGATCCCAGCTTTGTATCACAGATGTAACAGAGCCAACACCCGGCAGAATGGAGCAGCAGCTTATCCATATGAGCTGCAGGATGTGCTGCATTGTCTGTCCATGTTAAGAGAACAGGGGCCTGGTAAGGCGCCTTTAGAGCCTTCGTTCCTTCTCTCAGTCTCATACTGGTGGCATCAAATGAGTGTGATTTGGCTGAAGGTGGAGCTGGCACTAAGTCTGAGCCGTGTGACAGCAGTGCCTATGTGGAGATGGAAAACTGCAATTTGCCACTGTGGTGCATTAATTCCTGCACACTTGAGGCCACCTAAACTGCTTTGAGGTCATCTGAAGAAAGGTTGTCAAAACCAGGAAACCATAAGTTTCTAGCAACAAACTCTGTTCAGCTCCCACAAGTACATGAAACATGCACAAAGAAAAAGAGGAGCAGGGAGCTTGTAGTTTCAGAAGGCAACAACTTTCCTCACTTACAGGTCTGGATCCAGTGGTGAAGACCACATGATGTGCTTTAGTTAGTTAAGGAGAGGAGAGGTCATCTCCTCACGTCTGAGCAAGACAGCATTTGTGTTGCCACAGTTTGGGGGCCTCATGCGTCTGTTGCACTGATAAATCAAATGCAGCCTCCTCACGCAGATCATCAGTGAAAAACTTTGCATTCATAGTTATGGGCAGTCAATCCTGTGCAAAACAAAGTAGCAGCTAATCATATTCAATTAGAAATAATTATAGCAGGAGAAAAATTCACCCTGAGAAATAACCAGGTCAAACAAGAAGTTGGAACACTGACAGCAAAAAAATGTTTTTACATTTAAAAAGCAGTATTATTTGTTCAAGCAGAGCTGAATGATTAATTGCAGATTTGGAAATGACACAGGTTTGCAGTTGTATAAATTCATATTATGATTCTACAAGGCAGTAGAGTTAAAAAGTAGACAATGATTCTTGAAACATTGTTCAAATACTTGAATTAAACAAAAATAAACGCATCTACAGTCAAAAAGACTTGCTCTAAACTTCATGTGAAATACTCTCCAACAATAAAATGTTGTATGCAGCCTCCTAAACAGCCAACAATTTTAAATTCCATTTTCAGTCTTACATGTACAGTGGATCAAGTCCCTGCCTATTATGTTATCACTGGAAAATATATAGCAAAAAGTATATTAAGCTCAAATTGTTAGGCCGACTTAAAAGTGGCACTTTCCAAGTCTACCTCTTGAGTTTGTAGGTTAAGAAAGTAATTGGTTATCTTTAAAGGGCATGCAATTAACATTTACACGTCTTTATATTCAGAATTTAAGCAACCATTTATATTCAGATTTACCTTACAAAAACCATACTTATAATACTTAGAGGTGTGAAGGAAGTAGTTGGTAGTTTTTCTGTCTAGCACATTTTCAGAAGTCAGATTTTGTGATCTTATGAACTTGCACATCGTAGCCCAGATCCCCTGCTTGAAATAGTCAAAACACTTCAGCACTGTAAAATTACAGTTTTATCTATGCTGTTAAGGGTATGTTTTCTGGAACTTCATAATAAGATTGAGGTCGAAAGGAATCTACATTTCCTATTTTGTGTACACACAGATACAAAGAAATGCAGATTTTCTTCAATATAGATACACATACACATGCATGTATAAACAGCTGGAAGACTACCAAAACAAAAAATGTATTTGTGTGCAATGATGTAGAAGGCTTTCATTGCATGGAAACAGGGTTGAGGGAGATGTCACTCTTCCTTGAAAGAGTGAAGATGTGAGATTGAGACAGAGGAGAGCTGAAATCTTACCTCTTTCATACAGGTGGGGTGCAGCATTACAGAAAAGCAAGTAGAAATGCAGTGAAGAGAAGCAATAAGAGATGCTGGGGTGTGTTTGGACCCAGAAGGGGAGGCTCAAGACATTCACAGGGGAAAGTCTTAGCAGAGAAATGCCAGGTTTCTGCCTTCTGATGTGGATTTGGTGCTGGATACCTATTGGGTATTTCCAGCATCATTAAGGGTAAACTACCGCCAGTCCTTCCTGTAAGGTCTTCAAGAACTGTGATTGAAGCAGCTAAGCCCTTCTTTAGGTGCAAATGTTTTTGTGTCTGGAGAACATATTTCAGAAGCGTGATTATTATCATTACTGTGCTAAAAATGTGCCAGGCAGTTCATGGGACAGAAAACATACCTCTTGTCCTGACAAGCTTGCAATCAAAGGTGTCAATCTTGCAGTTTTGTGTATACAGGCAAACTGCAGTGGGAACACAGCAGTGCCATCAGAAGGCAAGATGGGCTGCGAGACCCTGGACAAATATACAATTCAAGTGTGGGAAGAAAACTGCAGTGGTGGGAAAGACATGGCAGGACCCTTGTACGGAAATAAGCTCCCTTCAAAAACTACTCCTAGTCAGAAAAAATTATCACAATAGTCTCTTCTTGTATTAAAATCTATGAACTTGGGAGAGAGGAAAGATGAGGGAGATAAGAATTTGTGATTCAGGCTTTTGGTTTTACATGTGCATGCAGGCTCCAGGAAAGCTGTACTGCTGCTCTTTAATTCTTCCTCAAGTGGACACTAAATATTTCAGTCCCAGTAGTTCGTCATTATTTTCCATCTTAAGAGAAATGCTATTACCACTTTTTGCATAAACGTTCCTTACTGAGCCATGCAATTTGGGGAAGATTTTCTTCCTCCGATTCTTTTGCTTATGAATCCTGATGGTTTTAATTTCTGCTCCATTCCCCCACTGTCCCTTTGGTTCCTGTGCATGTGTTGTCCCAGGACACACCACATTTAGAAAACTGATCACCAAGTAGCTTTTCCCCCTCCTTTCCTTGTGGAGAATAGAAAGCCATTTTTCAGATAGTAGCTGACAGATCTGTAGGCACCTCTGGATTGCTCCATTTTGCTAGATTCAATGAACCACTTGACAAAAGTTAATTAGAGTGTTACTGTCTGGGATGGGAAGGCCCACTGAGAGATGGTGGAAGCATCCCGTTTCTCACAGCAGTTCAGCCAGAAAGCTGCCCACCATGACTTTTATTATTAATAAACACACCATACAATGATTATACCCTTTACAAGCAGCATGGATTTGAATCCCATGTTGTTAAGCCTCCTCCATCACTCTGAAAACAAGTTGCACTGTGCCCCAAATGCTCAGCCGGTAGATATTGTATGTGTAAAATTATTACTGGTGTCAATAATAATGCCAGCAATAGATAGAGACGTGAATCGACTGCAAAAACTCCCTCATGCTGGGGCAACCTAATGTGCTGCTCCATGCACAGCTTCATAATGCATCAGTTGCTTAATTTGATGAGCAAAGAGGACTGGGAGCAGAAGCAGGACTGATTCCTCCTCTCACACATTCAGTGAATTTTCTTGTATTTACTCTTACCTTACCCACTGTTCAAATTGACCTATGAGCTAGTTGATCAGGAGAACAGGGAAATAGACTTCAGCCTATAAATCTGGACAAAACCAGTATATGAACAACTGAGAACTGCCCAAATAAGTAAACCTCTAACTCCAGCGTATACTGGGTGGTCAGTTTCTCTGGGATGCTGCTTTCAGGTAATGGAAGACAGCTCCATCTCGCAGGCTGGCCTGGCATGTCATTAAACAAAGCAGAAGCAATCCTGACACCAAGTTCCTGACAAACAGCTTGTATTTGTCACTAAATAGAGGCATCTTATTCTGTATGCTTTAGTCATTCATTTAGGTGAGGAACTGCAGGTTGGATTACAGTATCTCCAGAGGACAATTATAAGTTTCACTACTCTGACTTTAACACTTCAGAACCCCATTTGCAGCTGCCATGTGCTACCAAAGGCTTGATCAGGATTTACAAAATCAAGACTTTCCCATGCATGTGGGAAGGACAGTGTAGAGCTGCACAGTTACAATGTCTTTTGTGCAAATGATGCCCACTGTTACTCTGCCCTGGTTCCAGAGTTCTGCTTCTTTACCTTGCAAGAGGTATCCATGTTTCTATGTAAACTTTTAAACAGCACAGAGAAAACCTGTCTTATTACCATCTTGCACAGGTAGAATAGAATCATAGAATAGTTTGGGTTGGAAAGGACCTTAAGATCATCCAGTTCCAACCCCCCTGTCATGGGCAGGGACGCCTCACACTAAACCATGCCACCCAAGGCTCTGTCCAACTTGGCCTTGAACACCACCAGGGGTGGTGCATTCGCAGTTTCCTTGAGCAACCCATTCCAGTGCCTCACCACCCTCACACTAAAGAACTTCTTCCTTATATCCAATCTAAACTTCCCCTGTTTA
>WYDI02023615.1:0-16097 GCA_009867235.2 Psittacus erithacus | reverse complement strand
TTGTAGCAGGTGATCCTTGAATATCAACCAAGAGCCCTGGGCCCCCCTGCCCTCTAGGGCTATGTCCCATGGAACCTGACTAAGCATGTTCCTGAAGAGGTCAAAGTCTGCTGTCTTGAAGTCCAGGGCAGTGAGCTTGCTGCACGCTTTTCTCACTGTCCTGAGGATCTCGAATTCAACCATCTCATGAACGCTGCAAGCAATTTCATCTGATGATGGCCTCTGCCAGAGCAGATTTGATGGACTCTGGGCTATATCCTCATGTAGGGTTTCCTTATGTTTTACCATCCAGAAAAAGAGAATATTAATGAACTGTGCTGACTGAGTATCACTTCTGTGTCTAGGAGCTGCACCCACTGCAGCTGGCTGTGACTCCTGGGGGAAGGTGGTTGCAGTGCCTGTGGACATAGCAGGGTACACAACGCAAAGCAAAGATCCAGCCCTATTTCTGCTATGTGAAGTGCAAAGCCTTTCTGAAAAGTTGTGATATTGAGAAAATGATAGCACTGCATTCAAGACAGCCTCTGAATGTCAGGGGAGCATCAATCATTCTGTTTGTTTACACCAGTAAAAGACATAGCTTCCTATATAAGTGTTGATAGAAAAAAAGGGGTGGATGTGAAACTGTTTCTGTTTGAAATCTTAATTATTCCAGAAATCTTTCAAATACAGCTCATCAACTGGATAGAAACACTATCCTAGCTGCAAGCATGAGTGTGAAGAGGGAAGAATTCCCGTTATCAAAGTAATCTGCAGCTCTGAAGACTGCCATTTCCTGTACCAGCAAATTTCTAAATGTTCCTCATGACTGGCGCTGGCAATAGTTTAGGAAAGTGAATGAGCTCCTAATGCAGGATGTAAGGTATTCATTAAAGACCAGGTAGAACATCAATTTACCTTTTAAAACATATCAGGAGACAAATAAGGCAATGAATTCATTAGCATGCATACATTGCCTCTGCTGGATCAAGGCAGACCAGCTCAGTTGCGCCTCCTAATGCTTGAACTGCAAAACAAACTGCAAAATGCTCAGTAGTCTTAACATTTTAATAATAACTGCTATTATTTACTGCAATTATTAAAATGTTAAGACTATCAAGCATCAAGGCAGGATGTGATTTACTGTAAGCAGAAGTCTTGGCTTTTCTATCTAGCTGGCACATGGGTTCACACTTAACTCCTTTTGCATATTATGGCCAGCAGCAAAACAGGTAAATCAACAACAACCTGCTTGAAAGCAGCCCAGGGACTCTTAACAAGTCACTACTGTAAATATCCTGCACTAACCAAGAAAGCAACAAAACTCTTGGTTACACAAGAAATAAATAAACTCTATTTTGCCCCAAATAAAAATGAGTGCACTTGCTATCATTTTTATACTTTACTGCAATCCTCTATTCTAAGCTTTGGTCTCTCCTTCTGAGATTCCCATTGGGAGACCCTTCCCTTGGCCCCACAGTCACCCATGGGCAGTGATAAACCATTGCTTCAAATGCTGAATTACGCTCTTTTCTGGGGTCTCTAAACACGAGATGAGATCCTCCTTCATGTGTTGGCCTGATGCAGTGCTAGAGCAAAAGATAAAACAACACTTGAGCGCTTTTTGATGTGGGTATTGTCATGTGGAAAGCTGTGTCCCGTGTCAGGAAAACTGCTGTGGGAAGGGCTGAGTAGTTATTACCTGAAGGTACTTTAAAGTGAAGTTTCCTGCTGAGATTAAGCAAGAAAATTCAACAATATCTACATATATTTATTCTGAAAAGAATAATCAGGAGATGCAAGGATTTTAAGAAGTGTGATCGTAGCCAAAGAGGCTACTTCAAAGGTAAAATTCTGGGAAACAGAAGGTAGAGGCATGAGTGTGAACTAGACACTGATGTAGGGGAAAACAGGCTTGTAGAACTAATCAATTAAGTGCATTTCTTCACCATATTTCCAACACAGCAGCTCATAATGACACAGGGCAGCAAACTGCAAGACAGAGGACAGAGTTATCTCCATGGCTGGCTGCTCTCAAGCCTCTCCCCAGTCCAGCAGCCACTCTTACGCATCGTTAGGAGCCAAGCTCCCTACAGGGAGCACCACCAGTCTCATCAACATGAATAGTAGCTCTCTTGCTTTGCATTACTGAAGTCTTGAATATTCCCACATAACCTTTATCTGAAGCACCACAGCTTTTTAAGGCAGCTCTGGGATTCTCATGGCTAAAATAATATATCCAGAGAGGGTCAAATCAAGGAGATCCCTGATGTTCAGGGCAGCATGGAAGCCAGGTGAAAACATAGTCTGGGCCACCCAGTGCTGGTTTATCAAGTGTCTGTCATAGATGGTTGTAGGGTGCTCAGAGGGAGCCCTATAGATATGAGTTGTAATTGAAAAGGGATTGCAAGGGATATGAACCAACATAAATGTCAGGGTACTGTTACTTTCCCTAAAAGTCAGAACAAGCATCCTGAAACTGCGCCTGAAAATGATACCTCTGACAGTGCTGTTCCAGCCATCAGTGGTTACATAGCAATGCTCATCTATTCCAGCCTGGAAACTGGCAGGGAAGGATGGGAAAACAGTCTCATAGAGGTCTGGGGCCTGGAAAGATCTTTTTCGATGCAGCTGCAATAAAGGAGTATTCTGATGTTTTCCAAAGGCACAGCCCAAGTTATTGCAACAGCATTTGTTTGCCATTAGAGCTTGCTGGAATCAGAGGAGAAGATTTTGATTTTTGCAAACAGAGTCAAAAAAAGACATAAGTGAAAAAGAAATACAGTCCATCCTTTTAAAGTCTGACCTAAAAAACTTTGCAGCATAAAATATGCACTAAAATATTTATGGCAGGTTTCCATGGTTATATATATGCACGTATATGATATAGAGCAAACTCAACCTTGCTTCTACTGGCCTTATGCACCATGAAACTCAACGAGTTCTTCCCAGTGGAAGGGTAAAGCCTGACTGTGGTCAAAAGAGACAGCTGCATTAGCTATGTGGATGAGCCAAGTGAGATAGTACAGCTACCAGATCATTGCTCCCTCCCTCAGCAAGAGTTTGATAGCATGGAGAAGAGAGCTCAGGGCACCTCTTCTGCTCTCCACTACACCCTTCGGATGTTGGGAAGCTCTATCACAGGTTGCCTGAGCCTCTGAGCTGCAGAGGCATTGTACACCAGCATCTCTTGGAACAAGGTGCTTCAGTGTATTTTCTTTCCCTACAGCAGCCTGTGTTTTAGAGGCCTGTGGTAACCTTATGATCCTGGTGGTAAGGCCTTAACTCGAAAATGTATGTAGGGGTTACTGGATCAGTGTTATCTCCCCAAGTCCTCATGAAAATAGTCCCATGGACTTCCATAAGCAGCCCCTTATTTCTGTGTGCAGAGGACCTTGTGTGCAGTACATCAAATCAGAACAGTGTCAGTGTGAAAAGGATGGATCTATTTGGTGAAACTTTAACAGAGACAAGAAATTTTCTTTGCTTTATACCAGAAAAAAATTATCAGTCCCTTCCATCACAGAGAAAGGATTCAAGTCTCCATAAAAACAAAAAATGCTTAGTTTTGAATGGAAACAAAGGGCCAGATTCAGACCTCATCCATGGAAAAGGCTAAAAAAAAAAAGGAAAAAAAAAAAGCCAGAGTAAAGCCTCAATGTTAATGAGTTGATTCACATTTCAAGCAGCGTAACGGAGCTAAGCCTCTATATGAGTGTGCCTCTTGGTTTCTAAGGAGCCAGCTGTTATTTATGCAGTCTATTTACACGTTCTCTTGGCTTTTTACGCAGAGGAAACATTTTATAGTGTCAGCTCCCTCTCTTTTTTTACCCCTTATATACACACACAAGCACACACTACAAAGAGAGAAGGTAGGACAAAGATGTTTAAAAGAACCACATGTAGGAACGTTTTAAAGAAAGAAGATATTTCAGGTTGTCAGTATGAAATTGTCATAGAATGTAAATTATTATTGTCTGTTTCTTTTCCCCTCCGGAGAGGATTGTGCTAATTAAATAAGAAGAGATTATCAAACTTTGTCTACAGCTGATAAAATCCAACTACAAATTCAAATGGATGTTAAAGCTAATCCATCACAAAGGGAAAATTAAGCTAGTGCATTTGTAATGTTTCTAAGCATTCTTTGTCCTTCAGACAGTGCCCAAATACTAGATTTTGCTTCAGTTTAATGTTTTGCACTTTTGCAGAGATTTAAATTGTACATTCCATACAGTTTCTAAAAGCTCATATTTTTTCCATGTTTAAGATTATTTCAGTAATTTACAATCTCTTTTACAAATGGAATTGTAAAAGAGGGGAAAATGTAAGCAAGCTAGATTAAAATAAGCATTTACCTCCTTCCAGTGCCAGTAAGTTTTGAAAAGTTTCCTCCTGTTGTTACATACCTCTTGATGATTCACAGCAGCAGAAGTGCCAAAATGCCACCAAAGAAAGGCTTTTCCTTCTCTATTATTGGAACAAGCAAGAACAAGAAGTTCTAGAATTTCAGAGGGAGACACATACTCCTTGGGTCCCAGTTCTGTTTGCACGTATGTGCCTGAGACATTTTAGCTGGGATTAACCAAATCAGAATGATGAGGGAGCTGGTCCAAAGTGGCACACCCAAAGGCAAGTACTGCTGAAATAAAAATGTAAAGCCTGGGAGTGCTAAACCAAAGCATCCAGTCTTCAGATATCCATCTGGCAACTGATAACTAAAGGGCACTTTCCTCTGGCACGAATCCACTGCAGTCTAACATGGTGCTGGGTTTGAGTGTGACAATAGCTAAAAAGTGCAGAAACAGATCTGAATAGAAAGATAACCAAGAGCCCACATAATCAGGAAGAAAAATCACAGTTCTCAGCCACCGAGCCCAGCGTATGTTCTTTTGTCTGCTTCTTGCTTATTGCGTAACCCTGGTACAAGTCGCGTCACCATTTTCCTTCTCATTCTTTTGGTGTTCTCATCACTTGACCCTTTTAAACCCTTTTTAAGCAGGGGCTGATTCACTGGAGTTTGGTCACACTGAATACTGATCTTAGTAGAGACCTTTAAGATCTATAATGATTCAAATAGTAATAGTACTGTGACGGAAAAGTAAAAAATGTGGCATCTTTCAACATAACGATCTTGTACCTTTTGAAGTAGCTGTTAAAATGGTTTGCTCATTGCTGAAATTTTTATTATGTTAGGTTTTTTTTCTGGCTTTGAAGGATATCATGACTCTGATGGAGTCAAAATTATGAAAAACACCGACTCCCTCTCAAAAACAGGACACACAATGCAAACCCCTTGCAAAATCCAAGTTTAAGAGAACAAGGAGGACATGGATAAAATATTTTTGCCCACGTTATCACTTTCTTAATTTGCTGTTTGAAATTTCGGCACTGCTTTTATATTTGCCCATTTCTCATCTTGACTGATCTTCCCTGCTGGTTAGAAACCAACCTGAGGTGCCTCCATTCTGCAGCTTATCTCCTGAAGACCCCTCACCTGTACTCCAAGACCTTGGATGCTCCTGCAGCTTCCCAAAAGCACCAGCAAATCCATGCCATCTAGTAAACCTGCCTGTACCCTGAGAGCTCAGACTGGGTTTAAGCTACTTTTACATAGAAACCATTATACACCATCACTGTTCACCTCATGTTATGGGGAATTAGGCAGTTACGCACCCAAAGGGTTCCCAACTCCCCATGCTGGTTGTGTGCTCACATGGACTCCATGGTAACTCAGTGCAGACAAGGTACAGGTTCATACTAGCCATTAGAAATTTTCTCTCAAAAAGACACACCTTCAGGTCTGTTATTTAAGTCCTGCTCCAGCTTCTTGTGTTATGTCCCCCCCATCAAGACGCTTTTAATATTCGTGGAAAAGAGTAATTGCAGGTTTCTGCCTTTTCTCCAGTTTAAAGTGGAGTTAATTCGTCGTAGTTCTAAGAATCAGAATAGCGAATTCTACGTACCTCCAAAATTGCTTTGACCTTGTACAATGATTTGTGATGGAGCAAGGTCCATTTAGACAACAAAACACAAGGGTAGTATTTATTTAACTGATTATGCTGCATTCTTTTCTTATGAATCACTCTCTACAGATGGTACTTGCGGCATGTCCTACTTTCTCACTTGACAAACAACTGCTCTAAGACTCTCTTATATTTGCTCTTGCAGGAATGTAACTGCACTGAATGCAATGAATTTAGTTTTTATTTATATTGGTGCCAACAAAGCTGGACACAGGGCCTGTAAAAGTAAAAAAATGCCCCAGATACCTGTAGAATTCAATATGGCACATTCATTATTTATAAAATGATTGTTTCTGTTGCAGAACATTATTGATATTGTTATTCTGTGAGCTTTCCACATGTACAACTGGTACATACAACTGTACATAGTCAATACTGCTTGAGATTAATAAGACTGGTAGAAGGTTTTTCAATCAATATATTCTTTCCAAAGAATATGCAACAGTGTGTATGAGGGAATTGATTCTGTTTTCACAGAGGTGTAAATAAGAAACAATTCTTAGAAGTGAAAGGAATTGTAAAAGCAGGAAACAAGAAGGCCATACGTGTAAAGATTAACATACATTTTAAATACAACTTTGAGGCACTTTAGAGACCATTTGGGGATTACAGTAATTTTCTATTCAGTAAAAAGCAGTTTTCAATTATAGACCAGCGAGTTACCTTTAGCGAGGAAAAAAAAAAAAGGGAGAAGAAAGTTTAGTTTAATTTTGTTTTGTTTTTTTTTTTTCTGAAAAAGGGTTCATCAACTTATTCTTGCAGATGCCTATTGAAGACAGTCTGGTTGCTTGAACAGCACCATGAGAAGAAGAAAGCAGTGAAAATGAGCTGTCTAAAGATTACATGCATGAAAAGCAGCCTACAAAGTTCAAGGAGCAATCTATTATTGTGAAAGCCCTTCCATTCTCAAAGGGAGAAAAGGAGGTGCAACCACCCCATGATCCAGGGAAGAGATGAGAAGGGCTTTGGATCTACTGTAGGTTACCCCTGCAGGCTCTGTATGATGAAAGGAATGTGCAATGGCTGTAAAAACCTGACATTTACTGCCTTCTTTTACATTTTTTCTTCTCTTCTTGTTTTCCTTTACTCATCCTGTTCTGATTACAGTTCATGGCTTCAGGACTGATTCTTTGACTAAAGCAAGACCTCCTAACTAACTCCCAAATAGATGAGTTCCTCTGTCCCAGCATGGCCATGGGGAAAGGAAATCTTAGGCATCACTCATGAGGCACTTCTTAAAAGTAATTAATGCATGCACAACACTACCACTTGCCTCTTTTGCTTAATCCACCCAGAGAGCATGTCTCCACTCCGTGGAGCAAGTGTGGATTTAAACCTCACAAATGTTACTCAAATGTAAGGATGTCACATATCCCCCAGCCACACTTTTATGGGCAGCTTTTGTAAGCTAATAGGTTTGGGTTTAGACAGCTTTGATAAAGGAGCCTGTTAGGCAAAACAGAAAGTATTGCATAAAATGGGCTGAGCAATTGCTTTGGTTATACTTGTCCTTCTATGTAGAATTAGCTGCACTGAGGGAGGTGATGTCTCTGGAGGAGCTGTTAGATATGTGCCCTGAACACTGAAAGGAATTGACAACCTGGTGGCATTTTATACCGGATATTTTAGGTGTCCTGGCCAAACTACAATTTGAGTAATTACATCCTGCCTACCTCTGCTACTGTTATACTTTCAATCAGGTTTAATGTTATTCACATCCTGTCCAAAACAACTGAAAGCTGTAAAAATAGCTATTTTCATTTTTTTTTCCACAGAGTTTTCTGCTGCGGCTTAGGGCTCCTTGCAGATGCAAAAAATAAATAAATAGGACATCCAAATAGAAATATTCTGTGCAGGCTGTATTCTCTTTTCACATCAACTGTAATACCCGATCTTCATGCATTAACCCCTAGACCTTGTTATTTTCTACCAAGTGCCCAGAAATGCAGAATTACTCAGGACCTTTTCTGCTTGGCACCATGTGAATCCATAGTGACAGTCCCAGCTGGGAAGAGTTTGCAGCCTGAATACCTAAGGCAGTCCATACAAAACATAAGCCCAGGAAAACCAAAAAGTCTTGGACAAGGTCATCCATGTCTCTTTGTATCTGAGGCATCATGGGGACCTCGTCTGCTGTTCAGGTTCCTGCAACTTTTGAGCAAGGTTTCTGTTCAGTTACCTTTCCCCCTTGCCTGTTTGTATGTGTATAAATTGAATTTGGTTTTGCCTTATAATGATTTTTATTTCCCTCTTGCCTCTCCCCAACAAAACATGAAGTCACTGAAGGCTATTTTTTTACCTATTTGCTGCATTTTTAAAGTGCACATTACCTGATTTTGCTTTAACGGCATTGCTGTTTAAAGTTGGATGCTCCGAGTCTTCTCCTGGCACCTGTCTGGAATGAGTCCCTTTGCTAGGGGTTAAGGCTGCAGCTTGCTTAGCAACAAACCAAAAGCGCTGGAAATCCCATCTGGATTGTCTTCTTTCTGTTTTTTATCCCTTTTCCCCTTCAGTGTTGAAGGGGTGAGTTAAAGCTGATGAGCTTTCTGGCAGCAGCGTGATCCAAGAAGGGGTGGATAAATAGGTAAATAGATAGATAGATAGATAAATAGATAGATAGATAGATGGATAGATGGATAGATAGAAGGGATAGTGAGCATGGCAGAATGTTGTGTTACAGTGCAGATGAGGGAGGAAAACAGAAAAATCCTTATGAGCAAGGTCTGGAAGCTCCAGACAAAGCTCCAGTGCAGCTCAGGGAGAGCTTTGCCTGACTCAAGATCTGACTCATTAAGAGTGCTAAACAGTTCACATTAAGCTTATGGCTCCATTAAAGTTTTTGCTATATGCCTCAGACACCAGCATTCAGGTTGGGATCAGCTATGGCAATGAAACATAAGCTTTATTTTTAGGCCTGAATGCAGGTTTTTAAATTTTATCATTAATATTATTATTTTGTTTTAGTAGAAACAGTCACATGGTGGAATTCAAATATATGCTACTATTTTGCGAATCTCCTGTAAAACAGAGGAGAGAAACCTAATGGACAGTCAGCATCAGCAATTTAACACTGAACTGTTAATGGGAGAGCACAGTTTGTATAGCCCACAGCTCTAGAAGAGAACAGTACTGGGTTGGAGGGAGGGTATTATTACAGGCTTAAGGACCTGCCCCAGGACCATTTTTTTATAGAGGTGCATTTCACAGCCCTATAGATGATCTCTAGGCCATCAGAGAGGCAATATTGCCACTGTAAAACCTGCTGGCTGCAGCATAGCTATCAACCAGTCCTAGCTCTGCTATAACCATGCTGCAATAACTGGTGTTCAAAATAAATTGTCACCTCCTTTCTCCAGCCACTATTGCCATTTCTGTGCATGAAAAGTAAAAGGACGTTTCATTTCATTTGCTTCTTGTGGGATTGAAGTGCTCTTGTATGTGCCATACTCTCTGTCGGAGGAGTAGTGGTAAAATACAACTTGAATTCTTAAGCTCTGTCTGTACTTTAATTTTTGCTAGCCCAGCTCTGTCACAAAAGCATGAAAGAAAGGAAAAAAATCACAGCCTCTAACTGATATAACAGCAATGTACAAAAATCCTTATATAACTTTTGCTAAATTTCTTGGAAATCTGGTTTAATTTATCAGCAAAGAACTTTCTTTTTTCTTCTTTCTTGTTCAATCTCTTCTTTGCTAGAAGATTCCCTAGCTATCTTTGCTAGGGCAGTGCTGGCTCGATCAGTGGCTGTGGAGACAGACTCAAATTCTGAAGTAGTCAGCAGCTCTTAGAGTTTCTGGACCCACATTTGCTAAATGTCAAACTGGTTTTCACCTGCATTCACCCTGCAAAGGCCAATGTCACACAACAGTGGCTGCCACTCAAGTGGGATGAGGACCCAGCATTTCAGTACAGCTAACAGCCACATTTTCTTGCTAGAGAAATAAAGTTGGGAGCACAGGAGTCAGCTTCTATTAGACCAGCTGCTGTAGTAGGAAGAAATGGCTTCTGTACAGACACACACTCTTTGTTGTTTCTTTTTCCTCCCAAGCCATTTATCAGTTTGCTGACTGTTGTACTGATGGCTCTACAGAAACTCATGAGCCATACTCTCAGCTTTGCTACCTCCTTCTTGCTATTACTTTTCCCCAAAATCCCAACTTGCTTTCCCTATCTACATCCCAGCTGCAGAGCTCAAAGCAATGGTTCATACCATTTATATATGGATTTCTCATTACAGCTTGAGTCAAACATCCGTGGAGGTGCTGTGGCCTGGGTTCCCCTGTACTGCTGCTGGGGCTTGATGGGATGTCCATGCCTTGGGATAAAATTCAAGTTGCTCCATCTGGGCTGTGCTGAGGCAAGCATCATGTCACCGTCTGTGACATAGTCCCTGGGACAGCCCTGTGCCAGTGCCTGGCACCACTGCGTGGTGAATGCTGGCGAGGATTGGGTCAAAGAACTATGAAAATGGAAAAACTAGCCTGATCATCGGACAGGATACCATCCCCATGTGCTTTCTTCAGAAAGTCCACATATTTTTTTAACACCAGCCAGGATCTATAGCCAGAACAGAGCTGCTCACTGCTGCCTGGGTCTAGCTGCAGAGGCTTTGGCCGATCACAGACGTTCAGCAAGGACACATTCATCTGCGCTTACCACAAAAAGAGCTTTCCAAAGTACACATCAGCTCACTAGCGCACCACTGTGCTGCTACAGCTTCACTTTAAGTAAAACTAAAAATAACCTCTTACTATTAATCTCAGAACATGGGCATTGCTTTTGCCAATTTGTTTGGTATGTTACAGCTAGAAGAATACTACCAAAAAAAAGTTTCCTGGGGTCTGTTTTTCTGATTGGCTTCATACTTAGCTCAACAGTAACAATATAACGCTCTAAAGCAAATGACTGGGAAACACCTGCAGCTCTTCCCTTAACTGGTCCTACAGTGCTCAGATGTTACACTTACATAATCAGTCGCATCCAGCAGAAGTCATCAGTGACGGATGTACCTCTGTATGTGAAGGTGGATGGGCTGCAGTGATCCTTCCTTATGAGGTTTGACACAAACACTTAGTCATTTCTTGCTGCTATAATCAACTGAAACAGCATGGACCATGGATCATGTCTGTCCTTGTAGTTTAACCATCCCCAGCGTCCATCCACATCCACCTCGTGAAGACACTAACTCCATCCCAGAGGTGTACACTGCAGCGCATCAGTTGAGTTGCATGAGAAAGAGTAACGCAGCAGCAATGCTGGAAGGAGAAAGAATTGATGACCACCTGCAGCTCACACAGAAGAAGAAACAGAAAGAAGCCTGTTTCTTTCCATAATTTCATTTAAGTTTAACTAAATGTCAATTGTCTAGAGGGAAATTCTCCTGCTTTTACTTTCACTGGACCAATTATCTTAATAAATAAATTCTTTCTCATAGATTCACAAAAATAGGTAAAACAGTTTGTTTGGTGAGTAGATAAAATCACAGTAAGGAAACACCAACAAGAGAGCCACACAAGAACAGCACAACCATTATCAGAGAGAAAATGATCAGAAAACGTTCCCAAAGCATTTTAAGTGCTATACACTGCTTTGAATGCACACGTTTCACCAATAAAATGCTAACACACTCCTTCTTTGCAGCATGAAGAAGCCAAAGGTCTAGTTAAAACTCCACTCAAATAGGAAGTTTAAAGATAAAGACCTACCTCCATTAAACGCTCACATAAATATATACACATACATACCATGCACACACTGAATACTTTCCAGCCTTCCAGAGTTCTCCATTCTGTTTAGGATAGCAAAACACTAATTGAAGAGTTGACTTATAACTAGACTCTGATAAATTTTGGTCCTCTCACCATCAAAAATGTGACTTCAAGTCAGAAAAATATGTCTCTGCAGACAGTTTCTAGCTTTTTATACGTAAAAAGAGTTGAGCTTATTTTGAACTGCCTCCTTTCACATTGCATTTTATTTAAAGATGCTTTTAAGATCTTGAGAAATTTTCCTTGTGGATAGAAGAATTCTTTTGTGGGCTTTTCAAGCTGATTTTTTTTTAACCTTTTTGTTCACAAGACAAATCATGATTTTTGCTTGGCCTGTTTAAGAATGCACAACCAATAGAAAATTGCCAAGAAATGTTTTTTTTATTTTATTAATGACACGTATCACCTTCTGAGCAAGGTGCTAGGTACTGCTCCCTGCTAAGTTTCCTTTCTACCCTTTCCCTCAAGCACATAAATAAAGGAACTAGCTTTTCCCACTGCTCTGATGAATTATTCCACTGTCCTATGCAATTCGTAATCACATACAAGACTCTACCAGAAAGGACATTAATTAAAGGTGTCAGATTTGTTATTATTAGTGGTGTTTGCTAGTGGACTGTGATGCACAACATACAATTACTTTCAAAAGCAAAAACACAAAGGCAAAACTCAAACTCTATAACATCCAGCTTTCAGTGTAGTCAACAATAAAATTTAATTTTCCACTTTGGCAAAACATCCTGGTCCTGCCTCATTTACTGGAAGTGCTCTGAGTGGTGATGTCACAAGCCTCAGAAGTATCATAGACATCAATGTCATCACCTCACCAAGGGAGGTGTTTTGGGATGTCACCCATGAAGCAAGAAGGATGAGAACTGGGAAAAGAGGTTAGAAAGGCAGTATAAACTCCAAATAGATAGAATTAATTTTCTGTACTAAGTACTTTCAAACCCAAGGCACCATACAGGGAATTTGCCTTGGACTGATTTTCTACACCCTGCTGAATACAGAGCAGACCATAGCCTTGACCGTTTCTGGACCATCTTCTGCTACCCTGATTCTGGACAGACCACTAAACCCAGCAACACTGTTCCTTGTAACTTCCTTCTGCTGGGTGCAATGTAACACTCCATGCCCCATCAGCTACTCAGCTTCTAATACCAGCACACATTGGTGTGTCTGCATTTTGCTTATATTAAGGGTATAACCAACCCATCACACAGCCATTCCAGATTCCTTCCAATTTCCAATGCATTAAACACTTGTGCTG
This sequence comes from Psittacus erithacus, assembly GCA_009867235.2. Lineage (NCBI taxonomy): Eukaryota > Metazoa > Chordata > Aves > Psittaciformes > Psittacidae > Psittacus > Psittacus erithacus. The sequence goes on along the minus strand of WYDI02023615.1, from coordinate 3,057 downwards.
TCTTTAAGTATACTTTAAAAGACACACATTGCATGGACACTGATGGCAAAATACTGTGTGTGTTTCAAAGGCAGACTAAGTGCTTGGAACAATTTTTTCCCCACAGTAAAACATTTGCCAGTTAATGATCCATGTGTGTGCAGAGGTGGCAATTGTTCAAAACTAATAAAACCAACGCCCAACACTACCTAAAAACCAAACAAAACACCTAAAGTCTTTTCGACGTTATTTTTTAAGAATGAAAGAACGCTTCTAATTATGTCTGCCTTTATGCTCCTTTTTGAAGGTCAGAAGTAACAAAACCAGCCAAAGCCTAAACAAAAATAACAAATTTTGGTTTCAGATGAGTGAAAAATTCTATATTCTCCAAAATGATTTTTGATCAGTCTTTCTGGTGCAAGAATATATATTCTTTGCCTGTGTAGCATGACCCCCCTCTATGTTTTTAGTCCTTCCCATTTTCCAGTAAACCTGGAAATCAAAATAAAAAAAAATAATCAATTATCCAGTTTTCCCCAGTTCCATAGCAAGGACCGGCCTTACCTGATGAAGCACCTACAAAGCATAGCTGTACATTTTATCATGTACCACACATGCTTGGTCGATTGAGTAATAGCTACAAGCTCTTAAAAAAATCAATCTATATTTATCACATAACCCAACCATTCTGAACGAAAAGCAGGACACATTTTCTAAACGTGTTACGAGCTGCGATGTGCGTGTGTCAGTTTGTGTATGTCGGAGAAGGTTCTGACCACAAATGTAGCTGATTATCGATATAATTATGCTGCAATCACACTAGAGGACCGTATCCAGTAAATCAAATCCAACTGTCCACCCACTTGCAGTGAAGAGACTAAAACCTGTCAAATCAAGGAATGAGGAACAGGTGGCCTCATTTGCAAAAAAAGGCTGCTCCTCGCACCAGTGAGTGCCATACACCAGTACTCACACACGCACACGTTTATTAAATGAAGAATATCGCCGCTTTGTGTGCCGCACATTAAACGTGCTTCTGGTGCAAGCACGGATATAAAATCTGACACACAGGTCTCTTAATACACCGAACAAATAACCTGGGACTTGCTAAGCACTGCCATAAGTTTTCACCCTTTTATTCTGCTTTAATCGCTGATGACAGCAGTGGGCAGCCGTCTGTGGCACCGCTGCCTGGCCTGAGTCTCTTCAACTGCAGCAGGTCCATCAGTGGCTTGGAGGAGGCTCCTGCTATGCTGATGTGGGACATTGTCTCTTCCCACTTTTGGGAATGCCTGCCATGTTCAGAGACTACTGCTAAGCTGGGGCTCTTGCATGCTGGATCTCTCGCATGCTGGATCTCTCGTGTTCCACTTGAGTGATAATTTCTGTTTCACTGGATTTTAGGAATTCTGAACATTGACAGCAGAAGTTTCCTTCATCTTCTCTGATCTTCTCAGGGCATGAGCAGGAAGAAATGCTGCACTTCTTTGAGTAACGTGTTAAGGGGAAAAGCTAAAGGCTAAATATAAGGAAGAACTTCTTTACTGTGAGGGTGGTGAGACACTGGAACAGGCTGCCCAGAGAAGTGTTAGATGTTCCATCCCTGGCAGTGTTCAAGGCCAGGCTGGATATAGTCTTGGATGACATGCTATGGTGTAAGGCATCCCTGCCCATGGCAAGGGGGTTAGAATTAGGTGATTTTGGGAACTAGTAACAAAGAAAACCAACAAAAAAAGGAGGAAGAGGACAATTAAAAGCAAGGGGCTTCCTCCTAAATCTGATGTCCCCACCCAGAATTGCTTTGCAGTTCTGCAGGGGGCTAATGAGGAAACACACTCACACCATGAACAACTGGCTGATGTACTGGAAAAGAGTACCACTGCTAGCACAGGCAGCAAAAAGCAATGGGTCATAGTAGTAGGGGACTCTACTTTGAAAGGAACAGAGGCACCCATCTGTTGGCCTGACCCGGTCTCAAGGGAGGTGTGTTGCCTACTAGGAGCTCAGATCAGGGATGTTGCAGAGAGGCTGCCTGGTCTAGTAAGTCCCACAGACTATTACCTGCTTCTTGTCATCCATGTGGGTGCTAGTGATATAGACAGAAGTAGCCTGGAGAGCATTAAGAAGGACTACAGAGCCTGGGAGAGGTGGTTAGGGGCTCTGGAGCGTAGATTGTCTTTTCATCAATTCTCCAGGATAAAGGGGAGGACCTTAAAAAGGCTAGGTAGATTTGGCAGGTTAGTAAATGATTAGAATGGTGGCACCATAGTCCGGGGTTTGGGTACTTAGAACATGGGACTTGATCTGGGAGGCCAGGTCTACTGGAGGCTGGTGGAACTGGTCTGGCAACAAAGAGGAAGAGGGGTTTTGGTAGGAGGCTTTCCAGGCTGGTCAAGAAAGCTTTAAACTAGAAGTGTTGCGGGAGGGGAACATCATTCCATCCCAACACACCCAGTCAGTTGCCGGCACCTATAATAAATGCTTGGAGCAGTGTAGAGATATTTCAGCTGCTCCAGCAAATGAGCAGGCTTCATTTGGAGCTTGGCTCAGATGTCTCTACACAAATGTCGGTAGTATGGGGAACAAACAAGAGGAATTAGATATATGTGCGCACCTACAGGGATATGATATAATAGGTATCACAGAAACATGATGGGATGGCTCCTATGACAGGAATGGAGGGTTACAGGCTCTTTAGAAAAGACAGGGCCAGCAGACAGGGAGGGGGAGTTGCTATTTATGTTAGGGATAGGCTGGAGAGTATGGAACTCTGTCTAGGGGCAGGTGATCAGTTAAGAGAGAGTCTGTGGGTCAGGGTTAAAGGGAAAACAGTGACGGGAGACATTACTGTGAGGATCTGTTACAGACTGCCTGATCAAGAGGACTCTGCTGATGAAGCGCTTTATAGACAGATAGGAACAGCCTCAGGCTCACAGACCTCTGTCCTCATGGGGGACTTCAACCACCCTGATATCTGTTAGAGGGATGGTAGGGCCCGGCTCAAGCAATCCAGGAGGTTCCTTGATTGTGTGGAAGACAACTTCCTTCTGCAAGTAACAGAGGAGCTGACAAGGAGAG
>WYDI02023614.1:0-16827 GCA_009867235.2 Psittacus erithacus | reverse complement strand
CAAAAAATCAAAAACACAGCACTGCACCAGCTACTAAGAAGGAGAAAAATGATTGCTACTGCTGAACCCAGGACAGGACAATGGGTTTATTTTGCTTGCTTAATTAGAAATTTACTAAAGATGGTAGCCAGAAGATAGTAATTCTGTAACTTAGGGTCCATGTACCTAGGAAGTGGGGGATACCCTGTGAATTTTTAGTTAGTGGAAAGATTTAAATAAGGAAGGTTGAAAATGCCCCACCTTCAATGCTGGTCAAGGTGTTCTCTGGAGATCATAGAATCATAGAATGATTTGGGTTGGAAGGGACCTTAAAGATCATTTAGTTCCACGCCCTGTCACAGCCTAGCAACCTTCCATTTAACCAGGTTGCTCCAAGCCCCATCTCACCCAGCAATCAATTTTGACAATTTTTCTGAGATGGCAGCAGACATGCTCTACATTTTCAGTATCTACTCAGCTCTAGCACTGTTTTGAGCTGGATGGCTTCTCAAAATCTGATTGGCTGCAAGGAAGATGGAAACACAAAAAAATCACTATGTATCATAGTGCTCCTTTCAAATGTAACTGAATAGATTTGTCCAACTCTGTCTATCGTGGACGTAGCTGCTAGTACTTAAAAAGATGCATTTATCAGTCAAACACCATAACACTGCAGAGATCACCTGCAGAGCACAGTGCCAAAACTTATAACATATGGGCGTGTAACATACAAAGCCTCTCATATTCTGTCTAAGGTTTAATAATGAATTGGATGAGATCATGATTGCTTCCTTCCAAAGAATTTCTTTTGTCTATGAAATACTCTGAAGATATAGCTAGCAATCGCTCAATTTTCCTCATCAGTGGTTGCAAAGTTTAGCCCCTTTCTTTATGTAATCTCTGAAGATCTGACTGAAGACAACATTTTATCTTCCTATGTATTTGTGGATATTAATGGAAGAGATCTTGCATGGTCTCTTTAGCAGTTGCTGGTAAGTGAGGTCTGTACATTGCCTTTCCATGCCGCTGCTGAGATGGCTGGTAGTTTTCCATGATTCTGAGGAGTTTAAAGTCTTTCCCATATTCCTTAGCATGTGGGTCTGCAGTTTAGTTCTTGATGGACATGTGATAGTTGAAAGAGACTGCTGGAGTACAGGCTGTCTAAGGGCTCCCCAGGGTGATTGCTTTTTACTGTTGTAAGCACAAAAAATATGCAAATCTGGGAAAACTGATAAATTGTTTCTATGTATTACTGCTGCTTGTTTGCTTCACCCTTGTCCTGGGTTCAGCAGTAGCAGTCATTTTTCTCCTTCATAGTAGCTGGTGCAGTGCTGTGTTTTTGACTTTCAGCCTGGGAACAGCACTGATAACACCGATGTTTTTAGTTGCTGCTCAGTAATGTTCACTCTGACCAAGGACTTTCTGAGCCTCATGCTCTGCCAGGGAGGAGGGGAAGCCGGGAGGAAACAGAGACAGGATACCTGACCCAAACTGACCAAAGAGGTATTCCATACCACAGCATGTCATGCCCACTATATAAACTGGGGGCTGTTACCCGGAAGGGTTAGATCATTGCTTGGGTAGGCCGGGTATTGGTCGGTGGGTGGTGAGCGGTTGTATTCGCTTCCCTTGTTACTTCCCTTATCATTCTTATTATTGGTGGTAGCAGCAGTGGTTTTGTTATACCTTAGTTACTGGACTGCTCTTATCTCAACTCATGGAAGTTACATTCTTTCGATTCTCCTCCCCATCCCTCCAGGAGCAGGGGGGAGGAAGGGATGAGAGCACGGCTGCGCAGTTCTGAGTTATGACTGAGCTTAAACCGCGACAACCCTTTAAGTATATTCATGTTTCCTTCAGTACTGTGATGTAAGAGCTTCTTTTGGAGTTCAGATGGGAAAATGAACTAATTTATAGAGACAGTTTCCCTGCCAAGGACAAACCTCTGCATTTAATGATCATCAGTCACTCTGAGGTGTGGTGGTTTGTTCTGTCACTTTCTAAAGGGCTTTTGTTCAGTTCAGATGTAAAAGGAAAATATCTTCCAAGCTTAAAAGGGAGCCTGCAGTCTGCTCTGTATGTATGTTTCCTTTGCTTAGCTTTAGGAGTTAGCACAGGCTGTTGGCTCTTTTCAAATATCTTATTTGGCTAACAAGGGAGTTAAATAATGTAGATGTGGTGAAATCACGTCTATTTTAATCTCCAGGCCAGAGAGTAAATCTGAGCCCACCGATGCAATGCTGAGTCCTCAGTATAAATTTAATTCATTGTCTGTTTGACCTTCTGTAGCTTTTCACTGTAATATGCAACAGTTTTATACATAAGCTAATGCTGAGTTTGACTGAGTCTATTTGATAATTTTCTGCTTGGTTTAGGCAGATGAGTAAGTTTCTCTTACACTACAGAGTTGTGTTTTAATTAAGCTTGGGAACACCTGTGTTGTAAGTGGGTTCTCTGACACAGTTGTTTACATTGTGAAGTCGGGCCATGTCCAATAAAACTCCTGAATGCCAGGCCCTTTGCCTTCTAAATGCACCCCAGCATCACCTGAGCTCTGTGTATCAACAGAAGAGCGTTCTCAATACTCGTGGGATGACCTGACTACATATTCTTGATTTACAGAAATTTATCTTGAAAGTCATAACAGATTTCTACTCATCTAATTGACTTTCAAGATTAAATAACATCTTTGATAATGGGAGTAAAATGGCTTAGCTGTTCTGTATAATTATATCAATTCCAAAGCTATACAAAACAAATAAACATAAGCCCTGGTATTCAAGCCTCGTTAAGTTTATGTTGCAACAGCTACATTCAACAAAATTACAGATTCAGTCAGATCTTATCATGCTGATGTTGCAGCAGCTCTGGACAGCATCACATGGTTATTTGCACTGCTGGGCTTTTCTGGGAATCTGTGTCCATATGCTTCAACAAACAGCTCCACCGCTCCCCTGCAAACATTAACTCAGGTGCTAACAAGATGTTCAACTCCAGCTTAAGCTGGGAGATGTCTACTTCTGGCTGCTGGACTGCAAGGATTCCCATGCCACTCCTGTTTCGTTCTGCAGAAAAGAATATTCAATGAATGGAAAAGAGCTAGAAGTGTTGGAGATTTTAATCATTTATCCCATATGACTATTCAGTGTCCAGCCAGTAATTTACCTGTCAGAAAACATTTTTCTACCTATTTCATATTACTTTCTGTCTTTGCAAGTACAGCTGGTACAGGAGCCTTATTTATGGCATCCTGTCTATAAACCAAGCGGTATGTTTAAGACTTTCTAAGATATCATTTATAGAGATGTCCTGGGTTCAGCATGTCCTTAAACCATGACAAGAGAAAAATAAAAGGGGAAAACTTACTGGTTTTTTAAAGTATATGCCCAAGGCTTTTGGGTTTTTAGTAAGGCCGGGGTTTCGTCATGGTGAGCTAAACCAAGGGATGGGTTATGACCTGATGTGTATGAGTAGGCCAGGGAGGGAAGGCGAGCTCTTGTCCCTTTGTTCCCATACTGGCTCCACTTTGGGGGCATTCAGCTGCCCTTCTCTGCGACACACAAGTTCCACAGGTGCTGCTCAGAGAGATTTCTCCTCTGAAGCCCATCCAGAAGGCTGCATGGATGTGGCTGCCCCAGGTCTGGCTCCTTCTGCCCCTCATCTTTTACACCCTGTTCGCCCCGACAGGCAGCATGTGGTGTGCAGCGCCTTTAGTTCGCCCTGGTTGACTAAGTACAACCTTCGCTTATCAGATGTTTTAGACAAAATGATCCCTGTCTTGCTCACAGATATGTCAGTTGTCCCACGAGTAGCACAGAAGTCTGGGGCAGAGGGACAGAGGGGCTTGAGGTGGGTATAGATTGGCTGTTGTAGTGTAGGTCTGCTTTCACTTGCTGGTGCCCCTCTATACCTTGGGCATTGGAGTCAGCCCCAGGACCTGAGGGATTCAACAGTGTAGATGTGCATGCTTTAGCTCAGACAAGGGGGATAAATGGAGTTGGTACAGATCATAGCATCACAGGGAAATTCAGTTTGAATGCAACCTTAGGAGGTCTTTAGTTCAACTTCCTGCTCCAAGCAGGGTCAGCTGTGACACCAGAGCAGCTTATGGCCTAGAAGTAAAAAAAGTGTTATGAATAAATTATATAAAGACCCAACAGATTTTACAGGAAAAAGAAACAAGACAAAAAAAAAAAAAAAAATTAATGTCTGATAATTTGATATTCCTGAACACCTACTGAATTTCAGTTTTTACTGTGATCCATTTGTGTAATTTTTCTATATAGATTTTAGGCTTCTGGTTCATGCATTAAATTGGTCTGGAAATTACCTGGAACATCCTTAGGCACAAAATAAGAAAATTATAGCAATATTAAAATCAACTGACACACAAAGAAATGTGATGTGCTGTTTGTTTACAGTCTAAAGCAATTATTTATCCCCACTGAAAGTCAGCCTTCACTGGAGGGAAAAATAACCTCAGTTTATTGCTCTTTGGTTTTGAGTAGAAAGTCTCTGTTATGTTAGTACCAGCTGAACTGAGAGGGAGACCTGTAATGTGCACCTAATAGAACTAATTTCTTGTTATGAAAAGATAAGGCGTAACTGCAGATAGTAATTGGAAATTAAGTTCCTCCTTAGACAATGGCCTTTATTACTACATTTGCTAACCCCCCAAAAAAAATTTCACCCCCTCAAAGAACCACCTTTAAAATGATTAAATGATTAAATTATAAATAATGTAATGATTAAATATTATGGGTCGGTTTGGGTATTTTTTTTTCACATCATATGAAAATGTTTAATTATTTCATTGACTTGTTCAGGATCTGTGCCCAACATCTTATGAAAGTGATAAGAATTAATACACAAACTCAAGTCACGCAGTATGTTGTAGAAAAAAGGTTAACTGAAGTCCTTAATCCTTTGATTTAGGACTGTTGCTAAGTAATGCATGAACAGATAGTTTTTATTATTAGCATTCTGGATTAACAGAAAAAAATATTTCCAAAATCCCGTAATTATGAAGTTTTTTAATCCAGGGGTTTGTGCACCCTGTTTGTGTGTGGTTCTCCAATGACCCCAATTACAGAGCAAATATGATCCTTCCAATTTTGTAGCAGCAAGCATGCCACCCAGACTGAAATAAAGCACCTTCCCAAAGGAGAAGTTGCCATGCAAACAGGCACTGGCAGAGCTGGTCATGCACAATTTGAGTCTCCTCTTGCATGTCCTGATGTCTGTGTGCAGTGTGGGCACTCAGCATCTGGCATGGTCAGCCCTGATGCACAGTGGGGAAAGATGAGGCAGTGGTCGGATTAGCACTGTCTCTTTTCCTGAGCTAAACCCCTCTGAGGCTGAAGAGCAAAGTCCACCCCCTGAGGGCATTTTGCCGAATGGGAGCAGCTCTCCGAGGCAGAAAGCGTGACTCTGAGGAGTGTGCACCAACTAGGAGCACCTGCAAATACAGCACCAGCTCTGGCTTCATGTACTTCCTTGTGGAGCTTGGAACTGCCCTTGATCTGCTTTCAGCAGAGCCAACTTTTGCTGAACCATTTTTGAATCACTTGATGCTTGCACAGACTTGTTGAGAACACCAAAGTCATCTGCCAGACCACAGTGTTCCTGGCTTTTCTTTCTTTCCTTCCCTCTTGAGTCTGCTGCTTCAGACAACTTAAATTGTGTGTGCATGGCAGGGGTGAAGAGATAGGCTATAGTTCGTGAAAAATGAAAGCATATCCTCCTCATAATTTTTCATGCAAAAATGAAGACTTTCTGTATGATGTATCACTGAATGTTGCTAAGTTGTAAACAGCTCCAGCCCCCACTGGCTTCAGAGATATGGACATGCAGCACCAGGCAAGTTTGTTTGTTCAGAGATACAATCACTCAAGAAATGAAAGTAACTTGAATCCTGTCAAGCTAGCCAAAGACGTCAGTACTCACTGAGCCTTTACAAAAGCTTTTTGAAGGAGATGAATACTGTAAAGAGATTAATTTATCACTTAACTAATTAGAATTATTATTTTTTTAATAATTTGAACAAAATTGTCAAAGAATAATCTTTATTTAACTTTTTTAGATGCTTGAAAGTGCTGTAGTCAAAGCGCTCACACCACAAATTACTATTGTCTTATTTGAGATTATATGTATCTATTGTGAATATTATGTAGGCATTTCTAGCACTGAATACTAGATATGACATATCAAAGAGCTTGGTTGCATCTCTGAGCTTTAAGGTCAGCACTCTGCCTTTTATGCATCAGTACTATTTTTTGAAAAGACTCAGATTATACACTGGTCACAAAATTGATTTATTATGTTTTACAAATTGAAGAGGGCTGATTGGCAAGGATGTCAGCTGGCAAAGTCAACTTTCACTTCCATACTGCTGCACAGAGCATGGCATTAAAAAAGACTCAAAATCTTTCCTTTTCCAGAGAAAGAAGACAGATAATAGTCAATGTTTTAATGAACACTTAAACAACTTTACACATAATTTGAAGTGGTGACACTTCCAAATCCTTCTGCTAGCAGAGCTATTACCTACTGCGGGTCTCGTGTTTCTAGTTGGTGAGTGTGAATAAGCATTACCAAAACTTACCCCTTGGTGAGGGCACCACATGAAGGCTGTGATCCACATCAGTCTCCCTTCACCTTCCAAACAGTCCTTCAAAGCCAGCGCTGACCTTCTGCAGTCAAGAATGCATTTTCCTCCATATGAAACGGAATTTTCATTCCATTTGAAACTGGACTACTCCTATACATGAAATATTTCTCTTCTGCCTGTCCCTGAGGGTCTCGTGGACCGGCTGTGTAGGTTTGAAGCCTGGCCCGTGACCACTGTTTACACAGCGCCAGGTTCTTTGTGGTTCAACATAACAAATAATGGCAGTGCTCATGGAAATAGGGGCTGTGTTTGACAGCACAACAGCAGCAAGGCTTTGCTTCTTTGCCAGCAACACACATCTATTTATCCCTGGTTTAGCAATGCGTGGCTTGAGGTGAGGAGTTTTAGAATATTGGCTAAGTCATTAGACTGAAGCTTTGCACTGGGGAAGACTGAAATGCATTTATGGACACACATGGTTGGTATTTTTTTCTATTTCAGAGCACATAAGCCCTGCTGTCCATCTTTTCCCCTCCCTTCTACCTCTCTTCATCCTGTCACTCCCTTGCTGCTGTCTTCAGCCAAGCCTTCAGCAACCTGCAGGGAAAGTGGCCTCCCTCATCGTGCTTGTGCTAATTGGGGCCTGATGAGAGGCATTTGCTTTCCCCTTTGTGCTTATGGCTCCCCAGCTGAGGTCCTGGCTCGCTCTCCCCTTTCTGTGTCTCTTGGCTATTTCAGGAGGAGAGCAGATGCTCCCCTGCTCCCCTGCAGAGAATAGCTGGTACCCATTGCTGCCATGCCATGGACCAGAGTGTGCTTCGTGCCACTCATCCAGGACACTTGGAGTCCTCCACTGGGATCCTGCTCTGCAGGGAGAGTCTCGTGCTGCAACAGAAGTCATCATTTTCTCTCTGAGAATAAAAATAAAGAGCTGTGTTCTTCTTGGTGTTTAAAACAGGACCCCTCCAAGAGCAGATAACATGTTTATTGAAAAATACACGCATGTTAGTGGGAGATCACTGTGAAAATGACTTTTTCATTTTTAAATATAACATGGAGTCTGAAAAGAGCCATATCTGGTGGCAAAGGGCGAGAAGGGCCCTCATGCACACAGAGCTCAGTTATAGTGTAATCAATTGCTGTGTCAGCATCAATTTTAATTCAGTTCAGGCATGGTTTTTCAATCCAATCTTCTGATCATCCCCTTTCACAGCACTTTGATTTGCGCTTTCAAGTGATCTCAGATTTCCCGGACTGGATCTATTTGATAAAAGTATACCAGAGTACCATACATCCCAGCTCCTAACGGGTAGGTGGGTGAATATGCCCCACTTCTGCTGCGCTTTCTGATGATCTGACCCATGTGTCCCCCAGAGCAGAAGGTTCTGACCTGGCTTCCCCCAAGGTGGCAGCAAGAAACTGACCTAAAGCCTCTGATTTCACACTGCCTGGCAGATCTGGTCCCCCTTCTCCAAACACATGGTGAGGACACGTGTATATGCATGTGCACTGTGCTGCAGGGAGAGTGTCTTCAGTGCCTTTCCAAAGACAGCAGTGGCTTCCTTCCTGCTCTGCTCCTGGAAGCAGGATGCTGCCAGGGACTCCCCACTCAGTACAGCTGCAATCCAGTTCATCCTCCAGGTGGTTTCTTCACTCCTTTCAGTTAGATCGTTCATCTGTGGGAGCAAATCTAGTTTAAAAACATGATATAGGAAATTCTAACTCCATTGTAATAAGTCACCAAAGTTTTGTTTTGCTTGCAAGCAGAGGAAATGCTAGCGCACTGTTTGTACAGCAGCTTGTGGCCATTTGCTCTATGGTCACTGAGGACAAACACAAAGGCTCCCTGACAACTCCACCTTAAGTAGGAACTGATCTCAGCTTTCTCATGAGCCAATAGAAACAGTGCATTTTTGTCAAGTAGGAGGAGTTCTCTCAGGCATATGGGTTGGAAAAGAATAAGGATAAAAGAGGGAAAACTCTGTTGTCACTTAGATTTTTAAAAAATCTTAAAATACTGCAATTGGCTTTAATCGTTTTATCACTTAACTGTATCAAAGTAGCTGAGGTTAGTACAAGGTGCTGAACAATGCTTCCTTTGAGCTATTTATCCATGCACTGCTCTGCTGGAATGCAACCAGCAGAAATAATATCTGATGGGCTTGTGCAGAGCCCACTTAAGGTATATTATGTTGTCAAGGCAGATACGCAGACTAGCTCTTTCTGAACAGGGGCTGTGTGTTTGATCTTAAATCTTCAAAACTTGGCGTGTAAGCTGAAGGGAAAAAATATCACTTAGCCTTTGTCCACATCAGTTAGTCTTTGTCCACATCTTCATTGCGCTCAGTGAGCCTTCAGACCAGAAGAGTTCAAAATCCTATTATTTTAATACATTTTAGATAATCTATTATGCATGCATATACACTGACTCCATGTCTGGATTCATCACACCTAACAGTACCAGTAGGCTTCAGCATAAATCTAAGTGTTAAGTGTCCCCATGTAGGTGCAGTGAGTGTAAACTGCCCCCACGGCCAATAGAGGTCTAGTCAGCAAATCACCCTAAAGGCCACCCGAGTTTAGCTGCTTAGGTGTAGGCCTCCTGTCCCATTTGAGATGCTTCAGGGTTATCCCATGGGATCTTCAGCTGCTGATCTGGAAGGACATTGGTGCACTATATGTGCCATATTTGATGGCTATGTGAGGTCACTTTATACATCTGGTTGTGACTCAAATGGCGCCAGATGCTATGCTTAGGGACCTCAGTCCCAGTGTAACACCAACACCGTAGACTTCTGCTTGAACTAGTCTGCTTGAACCCTTCTGCTCCCCTGTTGTTTGCTGGTGACATCTGTTTTATTACAATATGAACCGTGCCAGGTAATGCCTCTTTTACTAGCATCAGGACTGCCCAGGTGATGGGCTTCCATGCAAATATCTGCAGCTTTTTCAAGGAATATGCCTGCTTTAGGAAGATGGGTAGAGAAGCCTTTGAAGGATGATGCTGCGTTTAGCCTTGGTGGCGTGCTGGGAAGGCTCTCCAGTCACACCCTGCTTGCACACCACTGCTCCTGTCATGTAAGGGCACTTCACCCTTTGGTCAGGACTTTTGGTAATTTTGTAATATGCCCGTGGCTGGTGCTGCTGCTGAGCTCACCTGGGGTGCAGGTACCATGCAGGCATCATTGACACACTCCTGCCCTGAATTTCTGTGAAAATAATGCAGGGAACAGGAGTTTCAGCAAATAACCAGAACAACAGTATCACGAGTGTAGGTTTTGGCTGGTTGTTGATTTGGCTGGGTTTTGTTGGGGCTTTTTGTCCTGGATTATCCTGAGTTTAAAACAGAAGAACTGATCATTATCAGTTCTTACACAGTCTTGCAGGCTGTGGACTGTATCAGTATTAAAATAATAATAATACCATTTATCTGAGGGCTCTCAAAGCTACTGCTTACACCCTTCTGTACCTTATGTATTCAGCCATGGCTGACCAGTATGGAAGTCCACCTGAGTGTTCTTTTGCTACGTCTAAAGGTGTGTCTTCATGGAAAAGGTATTCTGTAGAAAACCAAGGTGTGAATTTGCAGTGCAAATAGCAAAATAAAGGTGCCTCCATTTGGACAGTCTGGCTGCTTAACCTGGGCATGTCTGAACTGGCGGGGTCAGTGGTACCTTGTTCTCCTTGTCCGTGCTTGATTTGGGCAGATAAGGACTAGCTGTGCTCCTAAGGGGTGTAAGCATATCATTGCAACACTGAGCATGAGCTAAGGTGCTGGTCTGTGCTGACACACCCTGTGAGCTTTGTGCATATTAATTGCATTTATTTCCAAAATTCATAAAGCAAAATGAGTCAGAGGTGTTTTTATTAAAAAATTTTCCACCTGAGAATCATCATAACTTGTCGTTTTGGACCACTTCCTTCAAAAGAGAGGTCCTAAGAGAAGATCTCCAGGCTTTGTGTTTCTGGCAGATACCCTGCCACTCTGCTAGATGTCAGCAAGACACAGAACTACTCACAGAAGACAAGAAGAAAACCCGAACAAAAAAACCCCACAAAACAGCTGTGTTTGGGAATTTAAAGGATCACACTCTTTTCCTAGGAACACCAAGAAGACACTTTGGTCAATTTCTGCGTCACAATAATGAAGGGGGTTGAGGGCAGCTCCTGTATAACCTTTCTTTATAACCAACTGGCCCACAACTAACTGTTCTGCAGACATGAAAAAGGACTTGAGATATTTCTTCTTTTCCTTCATGAGGGCATGACAGCAGATCTAATAGCGCAGTTTGTGCTCCTGTGCCTTGGCTTGTGGCAGGCTTAGAATCAGAATCTTGATGTTTGTTCTGGTTATATGTATTTTTAGGTAATGTTGCCCTGGCAGTGAGTGGGGGTTTCTCTCTCTCTCTCTCTTCTGTCTGTTATGTCTTGTCAAGTCTTACATTTCTGTTTCTTTGCTGAAAGGGCTTTACTCACTTTCATCATGAGATGGCCTCAAGAGGAGGAACCACCTGGGATGCAACAGGGCTGCTCATGCAGTGAGCAATATTTTGTCCTTTTGGGTTAGATAATACATCTAATAGGGTTTGGCTTTTAAATACAAGGATAAATTATAGCTGCCTGATTACACTAAGTGCATGGACAGTCAATGATTATTTTACATTTGGCCTTAAGATCAGCCTTTTCTTTCCAGGCTACTGTGGCCCTGGATTCCTTATATTGACAGAACTCTTTCAGAAGTCCTCATTTTACAGACTATAATGTCTCCTAAAATATATAAAATGCACTACATCTTACTTCCTTGAATAATATTTATGTTTCCATCCTCACAATTTCTTTCTTTATATTTTGCTTATCCTGAGAAATTGCAATTTTTAACAAAAAAAAAAAAAAAGAAAATCTGATGCTTTATGCTTGGCTATTTGTTTAGCTGGGTCTCAAAATGATGTGCTAATGGTCCTAAAGTGATGCCAGCATAGTGTGGGGTTTTTCCCATACCATTCCATTTTCATCTCTCCATAATTCTTTGAATTTAGGTCTGCTAGCTGAGAAAATTCTGCAGAAACAGAGATCTTCAGATGGCAAAAGGCCCAGGTAATTGATGCCTTTAAAGACATTCTGAGTGAGTATACGCTACAAAAAAGTAAAGAAAAATTCCAGGAGATGTCAGTTTGCTAATTATGGTTTACTTGACCACAGTTATTAATGACATTCTTTAAATAGCTGATTGCTCACTTTCCTTTAGCTGAAGTCTAACTAGAAGATATGACCAAGACTCCATTTGTTCTTTTTTACATAAAAGGGAAATGTGCACCTTTAAATGGGGTGCAGACACATGCAAATCATATGAGGATGTCATATATATCAAGAGATTTTCTGTTTTCCCCTAGAAGATGCTGAAAAATTGGTGCATAATATAGCCCATAATTAAGTAGGATGAAACCCAGGTTGTTTTCTCAGCTAAATTCATAGGTGATATGTACAATGGTAGTATAAATTACACATAAGTGATCTGCTTTGTGAAAGTAGGAAGTGTAATTTAGCAAACACAAGAGAAGGATGGGTTATAGGAGAAAAACCAGGCGAAATGGATGTAATAAGAATATATGAATGACAATATTTGGTGAGACCAAAGATCCAAGTAGCCCAGTATCCTGCTGCTGGTAGGAGTCAGTAAGGGATGCTTAGAGAGCACACTCAGGAATCTGGAAGGGATACTGTCATATGTCTGTCTCCCCCTGATTTAAGCACATTTGTTTTCATCAAGTTATAGATTGCCTGCATTGTGCTTCTCCTTATCTGGCTCATCCTGTGCTGACCATGCAGCTTTCTCTGCACTACTTGCAGATTTTTTTTTTTAAATGAAACTTTCAGTAATTCTCCTGAGAAACACTCGTGAGCAAAGCAAAATAAAATAAAATAAATAAGAACTGTAATAAAGTAAAATAAAATTGAAATTCCCACTGTAACTACAGATAAGAAACACATGTGAAAGCTTAGCAAAGACAGGTTTTAAGGAAAGTCTCAAAGAATGGCCATAAAGATTGCAGAAGGCAAGGTCTTCATGTGGTGAAGCATAGGATGGCAGGGGTTTGACATTAGAATAGAATTCCACCATAATCTGACAGTTAAGGTGTGATGTCTTAGCCTTGGACTTTAATGAACTATATTAGTGCAGCATCAAATTCCTGCAGCAAAAGTGACGCCTGTGTTTACTGGCTTTTGTCTATTGCTAGCCCTTCAGATTCCCTTATACCCTTACCTAACCCAACAGTGTTTTCTGGGATGCGGCTGAATACCTGACTGGGAGGAGGGTTGCTGCAGAAGTTTAAAAACTATTTGTAGGAAAGGAGCAACACAGGAAAAGGACTGCCTAAGTGCTGTTTATTTCATACAGCTAGAAATAATGCATAATAGACAAAAATCACTGTGCAACTTCTACAGTGAAAGCAGTGTCATTAAAGTTGAATGATTATATAAAACTGGAAATCATTTTGTGGATGGTAAATGGAGCAATAACAATACCTAGCAGATAGTCATTTTACTCTTGCCATTTTAGAAAATGCCTACGTATTCAATTTCTACACCATTTAGACGGAGAGCTAGCCTGCATAACTCAAACTATATTTACATGACATACAGATCTGGGAAAAGTTGTATGGCAACAAAAAATACAACTGCAGCTTGCTCCAGTGTTTCTCAGACCTTATATAAAGTTCCAAATTGTGCCAATATAATGATGTTGAGGTTGAGGAGCAGGACTATGCTACTGTCTTGCATTTGTCACCAGTAACACTTCTTTACTCTTCTGCATGTGATATCATTACACAGGGAGAAAAAGGTATTTGGTTTAGAACATTTGAAAGGATGTGCAGCCTAGGGTTCTTATTTTTATCTACTGAATTGAGCTGACCTATTCTAAATAGTATGTTATTTTTTTAGAGACTAGAGGAGCAGTTATAATCTCTGTACTCATCTAAGTATGAAAAATGTCCTCAGGTAAAACCTCTCTGGGTCATGGTGACTCCAAAGTGACTCATGGCAGAAAGACCATGCTTGTCTTCTGGTTCTTTCCCTAGTGTGTTATAACTTGCTGCCACCCAGTTTGGGCTTTGTTGTCATTTTGAACAATCAGCCTCACAGATCAACTTGAAATACTCACTGCAAATGGGCACCAGATACTTTGCTTTACCACACACACACACAAAATTCTCTCATCTGAGTGTGCATGCTCCAGATGTAGTAGCAATCCCTGAAATAGCAGATGCACTTCAATATGCTCAGTGTGTAGTCTCATTGACTTTAGCAGAGCAGTTCATGGTGGTTAAAATTGAACAAGCACTTTCACAGGTTGCAGTCATCAGGATGTCATTACATACCCCCAGGAACAGTACAGCTCGGTGAGATCAGTTTTCTTTTGAATAAATAAACAAAGCCTTCAGCCTTGAAAAATGTTTTGAAGAGCTGTGAAGGGAGAGCAACATGGCAGGAAACAGATTTACCAGCTTCAGAGACAGATGCTAGAGTGTGGAGGGAGAGGCAGTGCACGCATGGGGGTGTTACTGTGGCACAGGGATCAGCAGTGCTGCATGGGGAGCTACTGGGTCCTGCGTAAGCACAGCCAGTGTTCTCGGGTCCAGTGCTCTGTGTAGAGAGGCAGCCTATGGAGCTGGATAACACACTGATTACCAGAGAGCTGCGGCTGTAGCTGTCCTGTGGTGGAAGTCCTGCTGCTTCATTGACATCTTTTCTTTCAACCAGAGGTTTCATAAACCTGGGGGTTAGCTCCCTCCTGACTTACAATATGAAGCATCCTTTCCTTTAATGGCTTCCATACCCTGGATTGTGCATTTCTCAATGTACTGAATTGTTAGAAAGATTGAAGAACGGTCCTCTGTCTTTGCAATTACCTTTGTATTAATTGATAATGGATTAGTTCAAATTTAGGGCCAAAATCACAGTCTGTGTTGGCAATTAATTTGGTTCATCAGAGTGATGTTATGAAGCTGTTTTTATAGCCACTGATGCTGACTAACAGATGAGGTAAAGTAGAACAGAAATAGAATATTTTGGAAGCTGAGGCTAACATGGTTTTGTCATGCAACTTCCAGGGTACCAGTCCTAATTCCTGCCTGGAAGAGGGACACTGATATTCCTCCAGAGGGCTGGAAGGATCTGAACATTCTCTGTGTTGTAGCATAACATCCCATGTCAAAATATACAGCTATAAAAGCAGAGAGAAAAGTTTTGAACCCACAGGCTTAATCTACTCAAGTAAATCAAATGTGCTGGAGTTGCCCAGCATTGGGGCTGACCAGCTAAAGCAGCCTATGCAGGTGGCGCTGAACTTGCCCATCCTCCCAACCATGGAGACTGCATGCAGCCTGCTGTGGGGCAAGCCAGCTGCCAGACCATACCCTAAGACAGCCTGGGGGATTGCTGGTAGACCAGGACCCACATGCCAGGGGCTGCTCAAACAGTGCAGGCAAATACACTGCAAAGCCTGAGACCTTCTAATATGCTGTTGCAGAGATAATCACAGTGTATACTGGGGAAAAGCTCCAATAAGGGTAAATGCTAAGGCACTTAGATCCATGTATGATGCTAATAGATTACTCTAACTTGCCAGATTTTCGGATGAGTGTTTCTGTTTCTGCTGTGTTTTCAGAATTTTTTCAAGCAGAGGCTAACTTGGCCTTCTGTCTTGTAAGAAACCCACTGACAGACATGTAAAGAAAACCTCAGCAATCTCAAAGGAGGTTGCAGTGAGGCGGGTGTCGGTCTCTTTTCCCAAGTAGAAAGCTATAGGACAAGAGGTAATGGCCTTACACTGCACCAGGAAAGATCTAGACTGTATATTAGGAAATATTTCTTTTCTGAAAGGTTGTCAAGCATCAGAACAGGCTGCACAGGGAAGTGGTTGAGTCATCACCCCTGGAGATATTTAAAGGATGTGTAGATGTGGCACTTAGGGACATAAGTGGACTTGGTGGTGCTTGGTTTATGGTTGACCTAATGATCTTAAGACTTTTTTCCAACCTAAATCATTCCGTGATTCTATAAAATCAAGGCAAAATTTTGCTCCTGTAGCTCACAAAAATGTCATTAAGAGTTCTGGGTTAGTTTGTTTGACAATTTGTCCTAGTTGTGATAGCACATAAAAGACAGTGCAAAGTTTGGTGGAGATGAAGGAACAAGGCAAAACTCTTGCTAAACATAGGCCAAATAGACCTTTTGATCTTTAAGACAAAAATGAAACAGTTCAGTGAGAGCTGCCTGACCTGCTGAGGATGACGAAAGGTGTCCCATATGTGTGTGAGCCTCATTCAAATTTATGTGTGCTTCTACCATTGCATTTTCTGAGTAGCTAAATCGTTACAGAGAAGTGAGTTAAAATACCTAAATTCTACTTTTTGAAAGAGAAAACAATTCAGAATTGGCTTTTAAGCAGTTCATAGAATATAAACCTTGCTATGATATGAATAGACACAAGCATTATGGGATGTACCCTCCCTTCAATGTATTATTTTGACAGCTTATTCCTTGTAGTCTACATGAGTTGAAAGTCTTTTATACAGAGACTTTTTCCTCAGATGCTGCCTTAAGGGAATGAAGGATTAGTTTGCAACGGTGGATGGGGAGCTGAAGGCTGAAAATAAATTCTGTTTAATAAAACATATTCTGGTGCTTAATCTGATCCTATGTGACCTCACACACAGAGCAGAGTTTAAAGAAACGAAGAGGAAAAACCTTGGCAGCTTGATTAAAATGATTGGTGGTGTCTGTAATGAAAGAAGAGAAGGGCAAGGAAAGATTCTGTTAGTACAAGAAGGGTAAGTACTGGAGAAAATGAATTTTACTTTCAAAATAATAACTGTGTCCTGGTCAAGTATCCCCATAAATCTGTAATATAGCCTAGGATTTGAGAACTAAATCCTTTCTCTTCCTGAAATAAATTTTTTGAGACAATATTTGCAAAGCACCTTTTAAGAATCTAGGGGAAAAATATAACTGGCATGTATGATTTTATTCAGCAAAATAAAATTGTATTTTTTATCACTTATTTAGCTTATTTATTGGGAAAGATCTTTCTGACACCACAAAATTGTTATTCAGAGCCAGACTTTGTACTTTGTTCAGAATTGACCTGAAAGAAAAAAAAGAATCATGGAATAGTTAGGGTTGGAAAGGACCTTAAGATCATCTAGTTCCAACCCCCCTGCCATGGGCAGGGACAC
>WYDI02023613.1:0-18732 GCA_009867235.2 Psittacus erithacus | reverse complement strand
TGCTCCAGCCCTCGCAGCATCTTTATTTTGTTGCTCAAACAGGAACATCTGAAGCAGAAACTCCAATTTGGTACCGCCTTCCGAAGCTCATCTGCTGTGCTTTGCTTGGGATACTTGAATATTCCTTTACTTTTTTGTTGTGCTTTTTTGGTTGTTCCTGTTGGGGAAAAAAACCTGCTAAAGGTACAAATGTATTGCAAAGTACCGCAGAATCGCTGGTGCTGTGGTACTTTTGATCTCAGCTGTAAGAAGAAATATCTCCAATTTGAGTCTGGAGCGTGATGAGATGACAAGGATTGCCAGAAGTTAAACTCAGGAAACGTAGAAACTCATAATGCAGGAAATTGAAAGGCAGTAAATTCAAACCTGACACAAGTTTTTATGCAGCGTGTGGTTAACCCGTAGAGCTCATTGCCACAAGGTACTTAAAGAGGTTGGATGTGCACATGAACACCATCAGCTGCAGTTACTATAAACACAATAAACATTAGGCACTTCCACCCTCTTCCTACACAGCGTAGACTGACCACCCTTGCACTTGTGGTTAGCAAAGAGCTTCTTCAAGAGAAATTAGAGGGCAATACTGAATGACCATGCTAAGAATTAACTAAACCCTCTCTTCAGTCCCTGCACCTCCAGGTATGATGCCTCCATGTCTCTGCTGGGGATCCGGGCAGGAGATGCTTGGGGTGTGCCTTCTACCCATTTGCCTGGAGGAGCCGCAGAATCCTGGACAAATGACCAAGACAACAGCAGGATGAGGGGATGAGCAG
The DNA here is from genome assembly GCA_009867235.2 of Psittacus erithacus. NCBI lineage: Eukaryota > Metazoa > Chordata > Aves > Psittaciformes > Psittacidae > Psittacus > Psittacus erithacus. Next base: position 17,959 of record WYDI02023613.1, on the reverse strand, counting down.
CAGCTCTTGGATTGAACAGTCTGAAAAGAGAGTCCTCTGGAGCTCATCTGGTTCAGGCGCTGCTGAGGCTTGGCTTCAGTTGATCTTCAACAACTTCAACAGCCCTCCACAATCCTGCAAGTTCCCACTTCTTGAAGAACTGACCTCATGCATAAGCCCACTGTGCCAAAACCAGTTATATCCTGGGATGCTTTGTCTTCCTCAGACAACCCGGCCCCTGTAAATAACTCAATGCATCCCTCATCACCAGGATTAGGGACGGTTCTCAAGACTTGCGTGAACTATGAGCCCTTCTGCTGCAGACAGAAGAGAGGCTGCCCAAGGAGTCAGCATCAGTGTGTGACTTGTTCTGGGCTGGATGCTTCCTCCCAAAGGGCTGCCTTAGGCAGGAGATTACACGGATGCCCATGAATATCCTTCTTGCTGTGCTCATTACAATAACTGAGGCCCCTTCATTTGCGGAGAAAGAACCAAACCCAATTTATGTCATCTCATAATGTGTACTCTAATATGTTACATTGGATCCAATTAGATAATGGCAGCCCCAGCAGCGGGAAGGGAGGGGGGTCAGACTTCATCCTGGTTTGGGCTGTGCTGTTGACACTGATCCTAATGAAAGCCAGGCAGAGGGGTGTCCCCCTGATTCTGGAGCTGTTCAGGACTGGTTAATGTGCACTTAACACAAAATGTTACCTGTGAAAGATGCTCAGGGAGAAGGAGCCGACTTGGTGCAGTGTAATTTATGCCTTTAGAATAGGATCCTCCATGGGCATTACAACAGCAGACTCGGAAAGGACTCAGCTGCACGCTGGAGAAGAAAGGAAGGCTTTAAGTGAAGATTTAAAGAAGGGGATGGAGCATCTACAAAGAAGGGGAACACACGCCCTCCAGCTGTGGAAGAAGGCAGAAGGGAGTCTGAGATAAAAGGGGAGCTTTGATCTTCCTCGATCCATCGGGCTTCGATCAGCCGCGTCCTGCTGTGCCGGGGCTGGCTGAGGGCTGGTGTGTGACTGAGCTGGCTGCCATGAAAGGCACGTTCATCACTCCCCTGGCCCGTCCCTGGGCTGGGCTGCCTTTGCTCAGTGGGTGCTGCCCTGCCCCGGGGCCCCCATTGGGGTCCTGGCACTGCTTACCAGCCGTTCCCACCAGCTGTGCTGCACAAGGGTAAAAGCAGCAGTTTCCCCATGCTCCTACAGGGCTAAGCTGGGTTTCCTCATTGCTGGGTTGTAGGTATTTAAATGAACTCACATTTCCATTTTGTGCTCCTGCAGCATCCACAGGATTCATGGGAGAGGCAAAACTTACCCTGAATCCCAGGGCTTTAGGAAAGACAGCAGAGCGCACAAGTGATGGAATGGTTGGTTTGGGCATTGTTCAAGCAATACAGAAAACCCCATGCACATGTTCTGATGCCCAGTGTAACACAAACCCGCCTCGGGTTCACGTTCCTACTTTGGCTGCTCATGATAAGCTCAGGGCAGAATTAAATCACTGACACGGAAAAGAGAAACCCAGAGCTCCCATTATCACTGCCTCCTGACCTAAGATGGTCGTAGCATTGGCACCTCTTTGTTGGACTGCAAGGTGCTTTGCAACTGTTTTAACTGGCCTACAGTGACACAGGGCCCGTCCACCCAAGTGACACAATATGCAGATGACACCAAACCCTCAGGTGCTGTTCAGTGCCCATGGGTAGCATGTTCACAGCAGAGCAGGTAAACGATGCATGCAAACCTTGAGAAGAGAGGCTCTTGCACCCTCTGAGTCACCCTGCTTGATCAAAGCAAGACCATGATGCTCTTGTGATACCCTCTTACTTGCACTGGTCATTTACTGCACCCCAGGAGAATAGAATCATAGAATCATAAAATGAAGTAGGTTGGAAAAGACCTTTAAGATCATCAAGTCCAACCATTACCCCAGCATTGCCAAGACCACCACTAAAGCATATCTCCGAGGGTCTCATCTACACCGTTTTTGAGCACTGGAATGAATCTTGTTGCACTGGTAGTTTGCTGGTGCCAGCTCTCTCTGCAGTCCTGCTGCTGCTCTGTCCTCCCTACCTGGCACAACATGCCTGCTTGGTGGCACTGCCAGAGCAACTCGGTTACCCTTCCAAATCCTCTTTGCAATTTCATTTGTTTCAAAGCTCCCTGTTTCCAGCTCTAGCCCTTAATCCCACACTCCATAAATCAATCAGCCAGGGAGCTGGGGGGCAGAGGAAGTCATCTCCTTTCGTGGCTTGTGCCAAAGGATGTGGGGCTGGCAGAGGGTCTCTGTCCCCTGCCACCAATGTGCTCCTTATGCTAGCCAAGAGGCACTGCAGGGGGAGAAAGCAGGAACACATTACTGGAGAGCAGGCATGGGTTGCTCCCATGCCCAGAGCAAGCCTTGCATTGATTTGTGCAGACTAATTAACCTCAGATTTCCAGTATTAGCATTTGGGGGGTGCTTAGTTCCATCTCATACAAGCCCTGTATCATCCAGTGGGTGTTGCTTTGTAGCTGGTGAGGAGAGCTGAGTGTGCCAGAGCCTTTTCAGCCTAAAAAGCCACCTTTTGGAGTCTGATACTCGCACGGTGATGGATTTGCTCTGAAGAAAAATGCCCCTTCGGCGACCATTAGAGCAGACACATTGTTGAGATTTGTGCCGAGGTGTTTTTACATCTCATCCAAGGCTTTCAGTGAAATGAGGCCCATGGACCCCACGCAGCTCCCAGCCGGAAAAGGGAGGGCAATTATCCACAGTGATAAACCAGGGTGATGGAGCAGAGGGGATGCTGCCCAGTTCAAACCACTGCAGCCCAGGCTCCTTTCAGCAGGCAGGAATCACACCCTGCCCGGTGGCTCCATGCGTTGTGTGCTCCATGCACACTGCAATGTATCAACAGAAATTAGGAGTAGGAAATGCTGTTTATCAGGAGAGTGAATGAATAAATGCTTTTGCCTGGGAATTCCAGCGTTTGCTTTTCTGGAGGTCTTCCCCCCCCGCCAAAAATGCCACACTGGGAGTGGAAATCAATGAAATCCTGTTTTGTTCAACTTCTTCTATGAAGGAAACGCAAGTTTGTCAGCTCTGAAGGTTTTTGCAAAATTATGGTGATTTTTGCCTGATTTTGTTTATTGGAGAAAAAACATGTGAAAACACTTAAAATGGCCAGTTTTGACATGTTCAGAATGAAATGTTTTGATTTCTTGGGTCTGAAACATTCTTCAGTTTAAAAACTCCCTTTCATTTAATTTGGAAAAATCCAAAAGCTTGATTGAAGCGGAGTATTCCGATACTGTCAAACGCAACGTTGACTCCAAAGCCTTTAAAAATCAATTTGACAATAATTTGGAAAACCTTTATCTTTGTTCCAGGCTTGAATACCATTAAAAACAAACAAACAAATGCACAGTTTGCAAATGAACTCAGAAGGAATCTCTTTTCCATGCAGCTCTTGGTGCAAAAAACCCATTTTGTTTTCTTGGTTTTCAAGAAAGGCCAAAAACCCCCTTCCAAAAGCAAGGAACCATCTGGCCTTTACAGAGTGAGGTGACTGCATCCTACAAAGGAAAAGCCTTGAAACGGATGTCGTGGATAATGAACAAACCAGAAGCCACCTCGATGTGGCTGCCAGACCTGAAACGGCTCTTGGCTCCATATGCAGGGAAATACCAGTTTGCAGCAGGGACATGGCATTGCCTCTGGACGTGGCTTATGGAGGCAAGCACATGACTCCCTGTGTGTGCCAGAGGTCCACGCTCCTAAAAGTATGGTGGCAAATTTGGGAATCATCAGAAAATAACTCAAGTGCTGGTCTGAGATGTTGGGAACCTGTTGTGCAATGTGAGAGGAAGAGGTGTGAGGTATTAACATCACTGTTAAACCCAAGACAACGTTAATGTCTGACTTGTCTGGGTTTAGAAGTGCTTTTGAGAGGAGGAGATACCAAAAAGCCAACTGGCTAGCAGACAAAGGCAGAATATCAGCTAGCAGCTGGAGGGTACAGCCAGACAAACTGGGAGAGGGAGCTGAGTGCCAGTGTTAACAGTCAGAGATAAACCCCTTGAACAGCTTGCTCTGGCATGTGATGGAGTTTCCATCACTCAAAGCTGTTCATCCACTTGGATATCTTGCTGCAGGATCTGCTGCAATCAAGCAGAAACCCTGGGCTTGAGACTGATGAAGTTTTCCCTCCTGGCCGGAAAATCAAACCACATTGTCTTTGCAGCTTTTCTTGGCCTAATCTTTGGAAAGAAGAGGCCAGGAAGTCTGCTTTCCCAGACAACAGGCGCACCACGTCACCTGTGAAGGTCCCTTCCCCATCCAGCTTCCTAGCAGCCTTAAATGGGAACTGCAAAGAAAAGCAAGCACACATGCCATCGCTGCTTTATTCCAAGGTCCAACGTGGCTATGCCAGCCAAATCCTTCTTCCCTTGCTTCTTCCCAGTGCCCCTGGCATGACACCATCCATCACACAGGAGTGACCCAGCCTGTCTCCAGCACAGCCCCACACACAGGCTGCGATGAAGGTGGTACCACGCATCCTCCTCTGTGCATCAGCTCTGCCTTTCACCAGCATGTAATTAAGCTGAAGGTTCATGACCCCTATCAGTCTGGTCAATATATGTGCTCCAGTCAGGCCATCTGCACGCACGTTTAGGGCAATAAATGAGGGAGAAAAAGTGGAAGAGAACCAGAGAGAAGAGGGATTGCTCTGGGGAGATAAGGCAGATGATGGAGAGATAAGTGATGGGGGCACTCAGGGTGATGTTCCTTCCATATCCTTACCAGCAAACTCTTGCTGGCAGCATGCCTGGCCATGCTCACCCTATTCATCCAGGGTAATGCCACCATTGGTACTCCCAAAAGAAACTATTCCCTTGAGCAGTGAATGTCCCAGTCTGCTGCCTGCTGTCTTGCCCCAGGCCTTCTGCATGCCCAGTCACGTGCAAACTCGTTCACTGCAGGCAGATGTATGGGACAGAACACGTTTAACCCAGCTGGAAACCAATCTGCTCTTCTGCACCCATGAAGCCTACCTGGTAGTACCAGGGAGAGGCACTGCTCCGTCTGCAGAGGTACAAAGGAGGAGCATCCCTCAGTTTCATGCCAGGCATTGTGGCACCAAGGTTCAGAAGTGCCATGGTACCTCCGTTCGCTGTCACAATGTGCTGCTCTTGGAGATGATGTCTCAGAAATGAGCTCCAAGACAAACCTGCCTGGGGCAGCAGTCCTGGCAATGTCAATGCAGAAAGAGTGTTGCTGTTTGTGCTCTGTGTTTCCAGCATCAACGGTTGCAGAAGAAAGTGAAGGTCAAACCTCCAACTCTGCAGCTTCCTCCTTGTCCAAGCAGCCCTGGACCAAACCAGAGGGAAGGATAGGGTAGTCCCTTCCCATTCACAGCTTGTAGGCCAGGTTGGACATGGCTTGGAGCAAGCTGCTCTAGTGGAAGATGTCTCTGCCCATAGCAGGGGATTGGAACTGAATGAGCTCTAAGGTCCCTTCAACCCAAACCATTCCATGATTCACAGCACAGCAGCATCCTGCATCCTGCTGTTGCATACTTCACCACCTGCCCTGTCCTCAGAGCCTTAAGGGTGTAGAAGAAAATCTGCTGCTGACCCCACATGTCAAAGACGAGTTTCTGGAGAACATCCTCTTCATCCAGCAAAAGCTTTGGCTCCAGCAGGGTTTTCCTGCTCGCTTCCCTGCATTTGTGGGAGCCAAGTGATTTCTCACATATGTGGCTGGAATTGCATAGCCTGGAGACAGTGAAATTTTTTGGACACAATGATACAAGCAGTTTTAACCTATCTGCAGAGCTGTGCCATATGGCCATCTCTCTGGTCAGATTGGGCTCTGCTTGGTCTCTGTCCAGGTGCCCTCTCATCACCCTCACGTGAGTGATGCTCTGTGGTGGCACCATGGGCTGTGGTACCAAGGAAAGCACCAAGGGAAATGCAGGAGGTCACAAGACAGCATCTCTTTGGAAGGTGACAGGCTGGACATAAAGCACTGGGTCCTGGGGTCTGCTCCTGCCTGTGCCTGACTTGGCCTGAGCTGGTGTTCCAGGTAGTTTGGATCAGTTCCACATCCTTATGGTGAAATACTCCCTCCTTAATCTTGTCACCCTGCTTTTTCTCTTTAGGGCTGTGATCTTTCGGGCTGTGGGAAAAGCACTGTCCCCCAGGACCCCAGACTGTGGACCACAGAGGTATTGACACCATCTGAAGTCTCTTTGCTGCCATGACACCAGCATAACATGAAAATCCAGCCCTTCCCCAAGGTGCTTAGGGTTGAACACAGAGCACAGATGCCTTTTTCTCCCTGCACTGCACGCGGGTTATCTGTGCCATTGGATAACCACTGCAGAAAATCATGCTCTCTCATGCTGCACAGTGGGTCAGGGCTTGCACCCTGCAGGTGGGAATTGCTGCTGATGACCCAGCAAGTCACCTCGATTGCCCATGCTGAGTGCAAGGAAAAGGAATAGCCGCTATTTCATCTGCTCCCTCCATTGACTCCAGCTCTGTGCACTTCCCTGCTCGGCTCCAGTGCTCCAGGGTTTACCAGGAGGATTTCCTGGGACCATGAGTCCACGCAGCAGCACTTTGGGAAGCCTCAGGGGCCCAAAGTCAGGCAGGAAGCTGGGGATGAGGGGAGGTCCATGTCCAGCCAATAGAGCAGGAGCCTCAGGGGCTCTGCACAGAACCAGACACAGCACTTCTGCAGTGACAGTGCCTTGCTCTAAGGCAGGGAGAGGTGGTTTTCAACCTGGATGCTGAGAACATTTCTGTCCCATTAAGGATAATGTGGAGGTTTGCTCCCACATCCCTTCTAAGCTGACCTGGTTTAGCTGCGTTGAAGTTGGCTTGTTAGCATCACTTCCCTATCTTGCAATACCTACGTCTGAGAACTGGAGATACTGAATTACTTTGGTAGTAAAGACAAGGGCCAGTTGAGAAGGTCTGAAGAAAGACTTCATGATATCAAGTGACTGGTGACAAAGTGGCAGCAAAAATTCAATGCAGATAAATGGAAACTAAACTACATGGGAAATACAGTACTAACTTTAGGAATTAAAAGCCCTGTGAGCTGCCTATCATTGCTAAAGAACAAGATCTTGGTGTTATAATACATGCACCTTTGAAAATGTCATGTCTGTGCCTGGCAGTGGTTAGAGAAAGCAAATCAAAGGTTAGGAATTACTAGGAAAGGAATAAAGACAGGAAGTATGAAGACCAGAAGCTGTCAGCCTTTCCCCATGTAAATCCCTGAAGGGCTCTACCTCCAAGGCTGGGCAGTTCTGGCCCATCTCTAGTGGGATATTAAGGGGAGAGTGACAGGAGTTGGTAAAATCATGCATGGCCCCAAGAGAATGGGCTGCTGTTGGCTCCTTTCTCTTTCCAACACAAGCACCCACAGAGCTGATGGGTACCGTGGTCATGTTAAAGAGGAGGTGGCACTTTACACACCATGCAGTGAAAATGTGCAACTCCATGGGCACTTTCACAAGAGGATGTTATCAAGGGATGTCAGATTCAAAGGCACCTTTGAGTTAGGAGCCTTTTTGGCTGGACATCAGGAGAGGGCTGTGGGGACTCCTTTGGGATGGATGGACTCAGTGCCTTGTGAATCTGTGCTTTTCTCATCCTTCCCTAGGATGATTCGTGGTAGGTTTAGCTGCAGGGATGGAGGTATTACAACGCTTCTCACCCTCTGAGGGCTGCAGATGGGCTCCTTGCAGCAGCAGAGCTGCCAGCAGGAGATTCCCTTGACCTGGGGCATCATTCCCTGCTCAAAGGCAGTTGCAGAACCTGCTCATCCCTCAGGAAAGGTGGCATTCCTTCAGGCTCTGGTGCCTCTGCGGTGCTCAGCAATCTCAGTCATATGGCTCCAGTCTGCACCCAGGAGGGATTTCAAGTAAAAAACCCCTCTTGGGGTGTTTTTTATGTTTTAAAGGTTTTCTTTATTCCAAAGTACTTAAACACCCCTCTTTGGAAATCCTCATTACCCTGACTCAGAGCCTCAGCTTTAAGTAGTGCTTTGAGTTAAGGTTCACAAATATGCTTTCAATTTCAGCTTAAAAGGGGTAGTTAATGTATGTTACATAAATAGCTATTATTAAATACGTTCACTGAAGATTAACAACTGCTGTGTGTAATGGATATGTGTCTGTCGTGGTTTAACCCCAGCCAGCAACTTAAGTACCATGCAGCAATTTGCTCCCTCCTTCCTCCCACAGTGGGATGGGGAGGAGAGTTGAAAAAAGGTAAAACCTGTGGGTTGAGATAAGAACAGGTTAATAATTGAAATAAAGTTAAATATTATTATTATAGCAGTAAATAATAATAATAATAATAATCATAATAATAATGAAAAAGAGAGACAGAGGGAGTAAAACCCAAGAAAGACAAGTGATTCATGATACATTTGCTCACCACCCTTTGACTGATGTCCAGCTCATCCTTAAGCCATGAGCAGCACCTCCCAGCCAACTCCCCCCAGTTTCTATCCTGAGCATGACATTCTATTGTATGGAATATCCCTTTGGTGCATCTGGGTCCTGTCTCTGCTCCCCCCCAGCTTCTTGTGCCCCTCCTCAGTGGTAGAGCATGAGACTGAAAAGTCCTTGGTCAGGGTGAGCATTGCTCAGCAATAACTAAAACATCGGTGTGTTATCAATGCTATTCTCATATTAAATCCAAAACACAGCACTGTACCAGCTACTAGGAAGAAAATTAACTCTATGTCAGCCAAAATCACAGTGTCTGACTCCTGTGATAAGTGCTGAATTTCCCTCCTGTTGATGTGTGTCTGCTAGAACAGAGCAAAGATTCACAGTGAATAATTTAGTGGATTAATTTAGCCTCTCTTCTGTCTATGGAACCGGGTGGCATCATCCAACACGTTCATCACGCCGAGCTGATCGTGCCCGTTTCTTCTGCCTGGGCTCAGCTGTGTGGCTTGTGTGGCTGCTCCTGGGGGAAGCTGGCTGGGAATTGCAGCTGCCTGCATGCACTGCCCGCATCCCGGCCCTAGGGATGCTGTGGCTGGTACTGCTTTATGAGACCAAAGCTGTCTGGGCAGCAGAAGCCCTGATCTGACCTCTGCAGCCCTGAACAGCCTCCTCCTGTGCCAGTGGGCAGCAGTGAGCAGATGCTGCAGGCTGCAGCCAGTTGCTTTTTCATCTGGTCGTGCACCCAAAGCCATGGAGCCAAAGGAACACTTGTCCTGTCAGGGTGCCTTCTGGTTCTTAAAGACAATTTCCTCTTGGAAAGGAAATCCCCCCTGGGTTGCTTGTGCTATTTCTGTATCCAAACAAACTGCTTGACAGGACATTTGCTTGGGCAAAAATGAACATTACTGGGGGAAGACAAAGTCCATGGTGGTAAGCACAAGGCTTGCACAGGGACTTGCCCTCTCAAGGCATGTCTACATGCAGATGATGGATGTGATCATTTTTTGCTGGAATGTATCTCTGGGTGTGTGCTCTTGGGCTGGGCTCTGGACAGCAGAAGGTGCAGAGGTACCTGTAATTGGATTCCTATGCTGACACCCATCCTGCATGTCTCACTACTGATACTGGAGACATACCATCTCTGTCCTGCTGCAAGGAAGTCGTACCAGCCACAAGACCTCTAAGCACATCCAAGTGAGCCATCTCCATTCTCCATCATCTGATACCATGTGCAGATGGTCCCTACTGTCTGCATGGGTGAGACCACAAGCACAACCGGGAAGCAGACAGGCCACAGGCAGATGTTCTGCAGACAGACGAGGAACCTGCTGCTGCTGCAACTGGTCCATGTGCCTTGTTCATTTTGCAGTGCCCCCAGCACACACATCAGGATAGATCCATTGAACCACCTCAACCCTAGAGAGATCCAGATGCACCAGGTCTGCAGCAGATGGGTGTGGGGGGAACAGAGAGCACTGATTCCAAGGAAAGGCGCCCTTCCCTCCAGTTCTAGCAACTGCAGACAGCCAGGTCTGCCCACTAAGCTCCTCGCTGACAGCAGCAAGTGCTGCAGGGACCTCATGGGCTGATCTAACAGAGGAATCAGCTCCCTTCCTCACTCGGCACATCCTCACGTTATTGCTCCCTCTTGATGCTGTGTAGTTTTATCCTGTCCTGGCTTAGCCTCATCTAAAGCTTATCAAAAGGGTGGTGGGGGGTAGGCAGGTTGGGAGGTTGTTTGATACTTTCTAAAGGCATCTCAGAGAGACGCCACAATCCTCACTAGGAACATAATGTGCCCACCGGGTCTGCGTTGATCTTCCACGTGGTGTAGGGGAAATCAAGTGCCCTTCCCCAGCCCAGCTCCCAGAATCAAATGAAAACAGGGGGGGAAAAAAGGGATTTATGATGAAAATAACTAGCTGAGGCATGTCCTCCGTGCTAGGAAGATCAAGTGCTAATGATGGTTCTGGCACATTGGTGACAGTTTTGTCTGTTGTATGTATATATATTTTAACTGTGAGACCACATGGGAGGCTCTTTATGCAGTCGAAGTGTCTTTGACAGCCGCTGAGAACACATTGGCTCCTTTCTGCTGGCAAAAGTCTCATCCCATTAAAGGCTGTCGATAAAGGGAAGGGAAATGACAAGGGTGCTTGGGAGGGAGCGAGGCAGCAGGAGGAGACAGGAGCTGCCACCACCAATGTCATTACCAAGAATGAGAAGGAGCTTTTGCATAAATGCACCATGTGTTTTCATTAGCGGTGGCGGGGAATGTGCTGCTCTGAAGAGAGCATTTATACCATGGAAGGGAAAACAGATACCCTGCGACTGTCACATGAGCACCCATGGTGCTGACGGCTTCGGCATGTGAGCATCCTTCATCCCCTGCCCTCGAGCTGCCACAACAGCGTTACCCTGAGACAGGGAGCCCTGCGTCCATGCATGCACTGGAGGGATGGGAGTGCAGACCTGTGTACCTGTGGAGCAAGCGTGCTTGCCTCGCCAGGGATGGGTCCTGTAAATGTGCATGTATAGAGGAGTGCTGGGGGTGCAGCTCCTGCGCCTGTGTGTTGTGAGGACCATGCAACATGTGGCTGTGTTTCCAAACTCTTCTCTGGGACCTCTCTTTTCATTCCCAGCTGCTTTGTGCTGCCACAGACAAGGTGGGAATAAAATCTTGTTTAAACATTCAAAAGTTCTTGGTTAGCATAAAGTCCATATGCTCTGGTGAGGCCCAGGTTATCCCAGCCAGGCACTCCCTGGCATGGCTGGGTCCTGCTTTGATGGTGAGGTGCTGTTTCTCTTAGGTAGCAGGTACAGTACTCACCAGAGCCTGCCCTTCTGCTGTCTGCGACCTTCCAGGGACTGGGAGAAGCCACTTTTTGGCTCAGCATCTCTGCTTTTCCCCATGAAAACAAGAAACAAGGGCAGATTAATGTGCTTCAAAATCACTTTTCATTAGCAGTGTTTTTTCCCTCTCCACCCTGGATGCAGCTCACGATTCCCTCTCCTGGAAGCACAGTGGGTCTGCACAGGGGCAGGAAGGTCTCCAGGACTTTGGAGCAGGATTTCCACAAACCGGCATTGCCATGTGGCTCTCAGCAGCATCCCCAGTTTGCACCTCCCGTGGATGGTACCTTGGAAACTGTGAGTTGCCTCCTTCCAAACCTTTATTGCATCCCCTCCTCCACACGGATCAGCTGCAATTTCCAAAGCCAGCCAGCTGATTAGAGAAGGCAAATGAAGTCTTTCATTAGGAGAAGCATTGTTATAATTAGGGTAGGAATTTGGTACCTTTTAGGAAAGGAGGAAAGAGAAAAGCAGCCCCTGTTTGATGCAGGTTTAAGGCCCCTGTATTTCAAACAGCGATGGATGTCTATGTGGTCAGGGTTGTGCTGTGCTGTTACCGGCCATGTTAATGTAAGGAAAAATCATCATTATCAGAGTTCATTGCGAAAGAATTCCAGAGGTCACAGAGATATTTTGGGAGATGCTGGCGAATCACAACAAACCGCGTTCCCAGCGGCTGGCATTCCCAGCTCCTGCGCAGGAGAGGCTGCAGGAAGGAATGAATAGGGATGCAGCAAGATAAATGGAGCGCGCAGACAGACGGGTTTATGCAGCATTTTCATGTGTCACTGTTGGGTGACATGGGGTGAGTTATCTCTGTAATTACAGCCCTCTCGCTCCTGGCAGTTGCTCCAGGACCTGTGGAGAGCCCCTGCCAGAGCTGCTTCTCCCAGTGCTGATTGGAACACAGAGAGCAGCAGTCTCGTGTCGGGCTGGAGGCTCCCACACAGCCATTGGGATGTCTGGCCAGGCTTGCTGCTGTCCTCTGGACTTCAGTGGCAGGAGGATCACGGCAGCATCCAGCCGGCACATCTGGTTCTCTTCTTGCCTCCCACTGGAAACACATCAGGAATAATCAGCTTTGTCCTGGCTCACTGCAAAGGACTCTGGCAGGGGTTTGCTCTGCATGTCCAGGGGTGTTGTCCAGTTATACTGGGCAGAAAGCACAGGAAGAAGGTTTTTGGATAGTGGTATTCCTTGAAGCAGGCTTTTCCTGGTGGTGTTACAGGGTGGTGCAGAGTCCTCCCCACCTGGCACAAACCCTAAGATGGGATCAGAACAGAAGAATTAAATCTATAAATCAGTTATACAGAAATGAGTGGAATGGCTTTAACCTGCCCGAGGGGAGACTGAGATGAGTTCTTAGGCAGAAGCTCTTCCCTGTGAGGGTGCTGAGGCGCTGGCACAGGGTGCCCAGAGAAGCTGTGGCTGCCCCATTCCTGGCAGTGCTCAAGGCCAGGTTGGACACAGAGGCTTGGAGCAAGCTGCTCTAGTGGAAGGGGTCCCTGCCCATGGCAGGGGTTGGGACTGGAGGAGCTTTAAGGTCCCTTCAAACCCAAACCATTCTGTGATTCTGTGATTCTATGAAATACCTGTGAATTTATGGCAGGAACTGCTCAGATAGAGATGTGGGGTTTAGGACTGAATATCTTGCTGAATTAGTACATATTGATGCAGCCAGCGTATGCCATGAGGCATTCTCCCATGGCCAAGGGCTGACTGGGTGACCAAGCATATGGATAGAGTTTGCAAGGAAATAACTGCATCTTGCCTCAACTTTGTCTAGGTGAGGGAGAAATCACAGCTTTGAAGACCGTGGGGATGCGCTTTCCAGGACCTGCATCCATAAAACAGAGAGAAGAGGTGAGTTTCTCCTGCTCCTGGGCTCTGCCAAGTTAATGGGATGGTTTTGCTGTCTGAACTGCGGAGACATTCCCAGGATTTCTGTGGGGCTGGAGAGGGATGAGACTCCCTCTGTGAGAAGGTGCCGGTTACAGCTCCTTTGCCAGGCTGTGAGTCTGCTTGGCGTGAGGTGCTGGAGATCTGTCCCATAGCTCAGCACCCACCCACTTGCCAGGCAAGTCCAGAGAAGCCTTCCTGGCTCTGAGCAAGCCTCCAAACCCCTGAACCTTGGCTGGTCCCACAGCATTAACGTTGCATAAATGCCTGATGCGATCTGGTGTCACATCCTCCATCCTGCCTGGCTTGTGTCTCAGGCTGCACCACTCTTCCTCCTTATCCTCTGCTCTCCCTCCTTCACTCTGTCTCTTGGAGGTGAAACACCTCCTGCTCTGTACTGGAGTACTGCTCTGCCCATCTGACCCTGCTGCAAGCCAGGAGCCTCCAAAGCTGCTTCCAAGGATGGGAAGGCAGAGAGCAACCAGCTCCTGTTGGCTGTCAGTCCATGGAGCCTCCAGCCAGCAGCCATTCCGGAGGAGCGCTGCCATGGCAGGCAGCAGCCAGAGAGTCAAATCCTTCCAGGAAAATGTAATCACTCCCAATGAGCACAAATGCAATTTAGAGGAGAGCTTTGTGGCTGGAGATTACAGAGCCCAGAGGCCATGTGTGTGCTCAGCGGCTCTTCCCACTCTGGAAGTGAGCAGGGATGCTTGGCAGCTCCCACTCATCCTGCTGCTTGTCTGGAGCTGCTCCATGCCAGAAGAGCGTGGACCATCCTCTGCCAGCACAGCCAAGCCAGGCTGTGCACTGATCCGCTGCCCATTGACATTCCCAATCCTCAGGCTGTGAGGGTTGCCTGGATCCCAGCCATCATCTGGGGCTGGGCATTGAAGGGAGAAGCCTGGACCTGCGCAGCCGCAGAAAGAGCAGCAAAAGTTGCTCAGATAGAGACACCTTCACAGCACTTCTGCACTTCGGGTTCACAGTCTGCCCACTGCCCAAGATGCAAGCATTGAGGCTGTTGTTGTCCCACCCTGCACCAGCCACTCTCAAGCAGAAGAGCCATCAGCACAAGGGAGCATCTCATACCCTGCAGGTGCCAATGGACCTCAGTACCCAATCTCTTGGGATTTTGAGCTTCAAACAACTTTCTTACAAGCTGATGTGTTGAAGATGGGACCTAACTTCTGCTCTCCAAATCCCTGGACCATCGGCTGCAGTTGGCTCCTTGGCTGTGGCTCTACCTTGCATGCAATGGAGGGAGTCTCCTTCCCTTCAGCAAAGCGGTGTCTGCTCAGGATGGGGTCAGCTACCAACAGGATCATCTGGAAAGTCATCTTTTGGGGAGCTCTGTGTCCCTCATGTGCCATCAGAGCTGTTTGCCCATCACCATCAGCTGCAGTCGTCCCAGTTCAACTGCCCTGGTCCACCTGCTGTGAACCTGGGAAGAGGAAAAGCTTTTGCCCCTTTGGCTGAGAGATGACACCGGCTCACAGGATGAGGCTGCATCTTCCCATGTGTCACCATGAGTCGAGGTGGGGAGAAGTGCCAACACCTCAGGTCACACAGAGGCTTGGGCCACAGCTTGTCCTGAGAACCCAAGATCTAAAAGACTTTCATGAGCTGAGTCTCGAAGTATTCATCTTGATTTGAAATGTTTAATTATGATTAGCTTCAATTTCAAAACAAGAGGTCATCGGAACTGGAAAATAGAGATTATTTTTTCTGCTTTGAGAATGTCAAAACACTTCATTTTGACGAATTCAGAACTCCTTCCAGATTTTTTCTGACTCAATAAATTAATCAAACTCAACCTTCTCTTAAAAATAAGTGTCAGGGTTGAAAAAACCTGCATTTTCCAGTGGAAAAAACCCCATTCTCCGTCCAAAAATTCCTGCCGTGCTTCCATCCTCACTTCTTGTCTCTGTGCCTCTCCTGCGCTGCGTTCCCAGTCACCCTGCTCCTAGCTGGATTAATTAAACTGGGCACGGAGTCGAGGTGAGGAACAGCTCCAGCCTGAGCAGGAAACTTTCTTTTCAGATCCAGAGCTACGCTGAGAACTTTTCTCTCTGTGTTTATTTCCACAAGCCTGAGGCTGAGCAGACTTCAAGGTGCAGTGTCCATAGGGAGGGTTTTCTTTGCTGCAACCTGTGACCCTTCAAATCCCCACCTTCCCACCCTGTATTCTCAGTTCATTCGCATCTGCCCTAAAACCAGGCTTCAGCTACTGTGCCTATGAACAGGAATTTATTGCTGATGCGATCCAGGAGGTGCTTAAAAACAATCCCTA
Organism: Psittacus erithacus; assembly: GCA_009867235.2. Lineage (NCBI taxonomy): Eukaryota > Metazoa > Chordata > Aves > Psittaciformes > Psittacidae > Psittacus > Psittacus erithacus. Next base: position 2,468 of record WYDI02023613.1, on the reverse strand, counting down.
CACCTCACTGAGACTTCACTGGGGAAATTCAACTGGGATCAGATGCTCATCCAAGATCCACACATGAGTCTGGAATCACTTCACTGCCCCGATTCTCAGTGGGTGTGTAAGGGTGTATTTAAAGTGAGGGCTATAGAAAAGCTCTGTTTGCTGCAGGATTTGTTTATCCCAGAGAGACTGGGAGGGAAATTAGGGCACCGATGCAAGCAAACAGAACTCTGTGGCATCTTCTCGCATCACTGAGCGGCAGGGTGCAGGCACACACTACCCCAAGGGAGGTGTTTAAAGCCTCCTTGGGTGGTTTTCCTGTGAAGCCCTGCTCAGGCCAATACAGCAGCAGAGCAGGCACTGCAGATGCAGTGTCCTTCCCCAGGCACACCACGCATGCAAACAGCATCTTCCTTCCAAACAAGGTGGCCTCACCCATGGGGAAAGAGCCTCCCCAAAGCTGTGCTGTTGGAGGTCACCAGCTGCATCCGTACAGGGTCTGGATCCATGGTTCAACCAGCTGTGTGGTGCTGCAGCCCATGCCCATGCCCTGTTTGTTTTACCTGCAATATCGATGTGACCACAGGGGTTTGTAGCAGCTAGACAGAGTTTTTGTGATTGCCAGTGGCACTGAAACGTAGGAATTATTCCCTCCCTGTATTCAGTGCCCTGTGTAAGCCAGCCCAGAATGGAGTGGCAGTGATTTACTAGGAATATATGCCTGCTCTGGCTCTCCATGATGCTAATACAAAGCAGACACAAACCCTGTAATTTCTATGAGTACCTAAGGGCGGCCCTAGGTGTAAGTGAGATGAGTAGCAGGGCTGGGGTGGCAAAGAGCAAGCAGCTCAGTGCAGGGCTGTGTTGCCTCAGGTGGGACCATGGGCCTGATGCTGCTCTCAGGCCAGCAACTCTCCTCCACCAGCCTGGAGTGACAACTAGTTTTCCCTGGATGTCAGAAGAAGACAAGGGCCGAGCTCTCTGCCATCATTCGGGACCAGCTTGTTAATGCTTGCAAGGTGATGGCTGGGACAGTGATGGAAAGGAGACCCCTCCATCACTGCGGCATAAGGGAATAGGGCCCTCAGGTCTTTTGGGACCAGGGGCAATGGGTCTTAGACCAAAGGGGATTTGTCTGCCTTGGATCTCTGCCCCCTGAGAATGCAACCTGCCACTGCTTTAAATGAAACCCCTCATGCAAACAAGCCCAAATTCCCAAAGGACTCCCACCTTCGCCTGTCTCCTCCAATCAGCTCCCCGGCACACAAATCCTGACACAGCCACCATGCACGCCACCTTTGAATGAAGTTGCCATAGTTACTGGTGCCTCACAGCAGCAGGCTGAGCTCATTAAAATGATTTGAATGGCTACCCTATAATCAAGCCACTCGGGGAGGGGAGGTCTGGCGGGGAGGAGAGCCCCAGGACGTGATGGGCTCCAGTCCCTGTGGTGGAAGGAGCGGTGGAGAGCGGCTCCAGAGCCCGTGAACCAGCAAAGGGAACAGTGCAGAATGGGGCAACCCAGAGGGGTGGCAGCACATGCTCCCCACACTATGCTTATCCCTTTCGGAGGCAGCAGTGGGCATAGGGCTCCTCTGGCAGGGTCTCCTTCCCAGCAGCGAACACTGATGCTTTCCCCTCAAAGCATCATTAAGGCTGCAATCACAGCCTCCCTCCCTGCACCGTGTGCTCACACCTTTAGCAGTGATGGGTTTTCATGCTCTCAAGCAACCCCATTAGCTGATGCCGGGGGTCCAGCTTCTTGCAGCAGAGTTGTTTGAAGCATGGGTCAGAGCCTTCCTTCTCTTTCAATCTGTGTTTTACAAATAGTTATTCAAGAAAACACAACACCACGCTTTTTGGATTCACACAAAACATCCAAAATAAGGGCTCATCCTTGGTTTTTTTCCTTTTTTCACCATGACAAGGCTGTGAAGAACAAATATTTTGGGGTTTAGCTAAAACCAAAGCAGTTTCAAGAAAAAAAAAAAAAGTATTAAAAATACCATGGAATATGACAGGAAAAAAATAGTCCTAAAGATGATGAGAATATCCTGCTAAAAAAAACAAAACAACCCACAGGTCTTTTTGGAACACTTTTGCTCCAGGGAGCAGGTCACTGGAGCATCCTCAAGCATATGCTGCCTGTGGCTGGTATCTTGCATGGCAAGCTTCAGGACAGCACATGTGAGGCTGCAGATGAGGATCCCTGGGGGAGGAGAAGGCACGGTGCTCCCAGGTGGCTGGTTGCTGGGTGATGGAGGATTCCCAGTGCCTTCAGCCTGTTGTCAAACCAAACAAGGAGAGTTCCTTCCCTCTGTGAAGCCTGACCAGCTGCTTCTTGCAGGGCTATGCAGGGATCCCATCCCATCCCCTCCCATCCCCTCCCCCCCCCTCCCCCCCCCACCCCACCCCCCCCCCCCCCCCCCCCCCCCCCCCCCCCCCCCCCCCCCCCCCCCCCCCCCGGCTGCCCAGGCACC